>NEWO01000830.1:134096-149398 GCA_003013225.1 Phalaenopsis aphrodite
GAAACACGAGAATAACACGGGAATAACACAAGGATAACACGAGGATTATCTTTAGTAACACGGGAAGATGACGAGGATAACACGGGAAGAAGACGGGGATAACACGGTAAGAACACATCAATAATACGGGAATAACACATCAATAATACGGTAATAACACGGACAATAATACGTGAATAACACGTGAATAACATTGTAATAACACAGGAATATCATTGTAATAACGCATGTCGAAAACCATAAGAGAAACACGAGAAAAACATAGGAATAACATAAGGATAACACGAGGACAATCGTTAGTAACATGGGAAGATGACGAGGATAACATGAGAAGAAGACGAGGATAACACGGGAAGAACACATCAATAATACGAGAATAACACGGACAATAATACGTGAATAACACCTGAATAACACGGACAATAATACGTGAATAACACAGGAATAACACGAAAATAACACAAGAATATCATTGTAATAACTCATGCCGAAAACCATAAGAGAAACACGAGAATAACATGGAAATAACACAAGGATAACAGGAGAATAACTTGGGTTATTTCCCTCTTAATGTGCGCTCGCAGCGAATATTCGCTGTGTTACTGACCGATTAATCGGCGTTACTCTGCGTTACCACGCGTATTCTACCGTGTTACTACACCGTGTTACCGCCGATTAATCGGTGTTATTCCTAATTTCCTCGTGTTATTCATACGATCAAAGATTTGTGATAAATTTTTAAACTATTTTAGATAAATTTTATATTATGAATTAAATAGGATAAGTAATATTAATATATTTATTGGCTCAAGGTGTTATGTACGTGTTACGCGTGTTATGTACGTGTTACTCCCGTTTTACTCAGGGTGTAGCATATGTGTTACGCTCATGTTACTCTCGTGTTATATATGTGTTACTCTCGTATTATTCGCGGTGTACCACATGCGTTACTCACGTGTTATTCTCGTCTTATCCACATGTTACTCTCGTATTACTCGCGGTGTACCACATGCGTTACTCACGTGTTACTCTCGTGTTATCCACATGTTACTCCCGTGTTACTCAGGATGTACCAGATGTGTTACTATCGTGTTACTCACGTGTTATCCACGTGTTACTCCCGTGTTACTCAGGCTGTAGCATATGTGTTACTCTCGTGTTACTCACGTGTTATCCACGTGTTACTCACGTGTTATCCACGTGTTACTCAGGATGTAGCATATGACGTGTTACTAAGGCAGTTGACCAACATGTTACTCAAGTGTTGTACAAAAAATACTAACAGTTAGCTATAAACATTGTGCCAAGATATAAACTAAGGCAGTTGACCAACATTCAGCAAGCTACAAACACATGAGTAAGCTATACAAATAATCAATATACAATAACCATGAAGCTATCACATATACAGTTACCGAAACAAAAATATGCAAAGAAAAATTATACAACTTTAATCAGAAGTCCTCGAAAATAATCACATGTCATAAACAATTTCTGCTCTAAATCGCTCCATATGATCCTGCCAGTTCATACGCGCACTCCAGTCGACTTCTGCGCCCTGCACTAGAGTTTCCATGTACTTGCAGATGAACATGCCACAATCAAAACTATTCCTTTGTGTTGGTACATTCTTTGTAATCGATAAGAACAATTAATGAATTTGGAAGGAAAAGAAACAACCGCAACCTCAAAAAAAAAAATCAACCGAAAGAAAATGAAAAGGTAACGGGGTAAACCTTCAAAGCAAATGGGGTAACTTTAAATTAAGTGAAAAAAACTACAACTTCCATAGCGCCAGCCTTATGTATTTGGTTGGGTAGTGAGTCGTATATTCGCCATTTTTGCAAATTGAGATTCAGAACCAACAAGATCTAATGTTGATTAAGAATGATTGGAAAGAAAATGGTTTTTGCTTCTTTTACGGCCTCGTTGGTGATATGTCTCATCACACATATTTGCACACACATATCTGCATCTTGTGCTTCTCTTATTGGTTCTTTGGCGTCTCCGACCTGTAAGGGAACATCAATATTTCTTATTGTTTGTTCATGTACATCTATATTTTCAGGAGCAACAATATCCACATCATCAATTTTCTGCGTCTTCTCTTAAATTGGTATTGAGATGCAGATGGTCCACTTTCCTCTTTTGCTGATGACCACTACTGCTGGTCTTCTTACTTGTATCAGATATTGTTTTCTCAGCGAACTTTTCAGCCTTGGTTTCAACTAATCTATGCACCAAACCTGTTAGGGTGGACAATACTTCTACCACAGTATTCATCTTTGCACTCATACCAGTAACAATTTCTTGTATATTTAAGCTTATTTGTTCCTGAGATTTTAGCATCTCATATAGTACCCCAAAATCAACACTCTCCGTTGTATGTCCGGGTACTGGGGTTATATCACTAGAAATAATTGTACCCCTGACATACAATTTGGGTGAAGATGGTCCTGTAGTACTTTCGTGATGTGGAAGTTGCCTTGCAAGGATCGGCGGTCCCTGCTCTGAATTTTCGAGGAGTTGTACTTCATCATCACTCAAAGCTAAGAATCCGTCATTAACCTACAATGAAAATGTATTTGTCAGAATCGTTACAATCACTCTTTTAAAGTTACTAAAAAGATGTGTCGATAAGCTGTAATCAAAATTAAATGGTTTACATGATCAAGCCTTTTGAAGGCTTCATGAATCTTCTAAGCACTCAACCCATGATTGGTTGGTCACCTCAGCATGCGAGGTCTAGCGTCAGGAGCATCAGGAGTTAAAAGAGAGGTGTGCTCGTAAAACCAAAGCTGAGGATGTTTTAGACCATCAACATGTATGTAAAAGTCAGGACATCAAACAAAAAAAATATAATAGTGATGTTTCAATGTAAATAACAAATACTTACTGTTAGGAGAAATACAAATCCTTGAATGTAGCCAATTGACTTATTTTGCCTTAATTTCACTGAGACGATTCTCATTGATCGATGATCATATCACATATGACAGCAAGCCAATTAAAGGACGAAAAAACTTGTACATTTATAGCAAAAGAAGATAGCTCTGCAGGCACATGAAAATTGCTTGAAGGAAAAAATAAGTTAGTTAGTAAGAATTTCAAATATAACTACTCAAAAGGTGGGGCGGAGGCTCCTTCTGCAAAAAAGTTTGTCAGTTGGTTCTTTATTTGTCTGACATCCACATTTGATAGGGGTCCTTTTTTCTATGAAACAGACTCTCCTCTGTTCAGCATCCCTATCAACAGAGCCACGTGGTCAACATGTAACTTAACATCCTTTCCACCCATTTTGAAGACACCCCTCTCATTATCCCAACATCTCAAAATATGTAAAGTCATGACCTTGTCCTGAGGATATGGGGGCATGTCAAAGAAGTTGAACACCCTAATTTCCTTTAAATTATTAATAGTATCCTCTGAAAGAAGATCACGAATTGCATCCAGGGCACCTCTCACTGCAGATGAACGACATCTACAGTTGAAAGTCCTTGCACTAATGATCCTGCAAATTAAAGAAATAATGACACATTATTAGAATAACAGTCACAAGAAGGGAATAATACATGAGTAACACACCGACATAACACAATAATAACCCTACATAGTAGCATGGATAATACAAAAGCATAACTAATTACACACCTCTAACACATGAGTAATACATGAAACACGCTTAATTAATAATACCCCTAAACACATCAATAATACATGAATAACACGCCAATAACACACGAGTAATACACCAGTAACACAATAAAAACAGAGGAAAGTTATACACGAATAATAGAAGAGCAATGCAAGAATAACACAACAAACTTATGACATTAATTAATAATAACCCTAAACCCATCAATAATACGCAAATAACACGGAAATAACTCATAAGTAACACGCCAGTAACACAGTTAATGCACAGTAGAATAACACATTAATAATACATGAATAATACAAGAATAACACTAAACTCATGTGATTAATTAACAATCACCCTAAACAGAAGCATATGATATTAATATTACATGAATAACACGGTAATAATGCATCAGTAAAACAATAGTAACACAGTTAAAACACAGGAAAAAAATAAGATGAATAAAACACAAATAATACAATAATAACACATCTAAACTATGTCATGGAGATATCTGTGAGTCCAACGAATTTGGTTTTATGCAGTTATAGAGTAGGGTTTTTTTCTGTGCTAATGATTCAAATCCATGATGTGTTATTCATGTGGTATTGTCGTGTTATTGTTGTGTTTTTAATGTAGTACTGGTATATTACTGATGTGTGATGTTATTGATGTGGTATTGTTATGTTATTATTGTGTTATTGTTGTGTTACTGATGTGTTAGTCGTATTTCCCGACTCTGGTTTAGGTGCATACCATGATTTTAACGAACGAGTCGACGCCATGACCTTCGCTTCCGCCGGAGGATGCGCTTTGCCGGAGGGTTTCGCCAAAGGATGCGTTGCGCCGAAGGTTTTCGCCGAGGAAGAGTAAGCCCTAAACTCTCGTAATAGTGTGTAGAAAGTTAAAATGTGGTTCGGGAAAAGTAAAAAAAGGGTTCAGGTTAATTATCGGGCCGGGTCGAAAAATAATTAAAATGACTATTTTTTAAATTTATTTCTTTTAAAAGGGTGGGACTGTAGTTTACAGTTATCGCCATCTTATTGGATTCACACCTTCCTTAAGGTGCGTAGTACTGATGGAATAATTTTCCCCCCGTTTGAGTTTAGGCTCGTCGAAGGTGAGATTTTATTATGCACAAAGTAGGAGGAGTGTTGAGCTGAGAAAAGGGGAGAGGGGAATCCGTGAAGGGTGTGCCATTTGCATTAATATAAAAATAAAAGTACAAAATGATGCTATAAAAGCTACAAAAAACGCCTCGTGGTTGGCATCATCGTCAACCACGCTCAGAAAATCGGGGTCACAAGTGTGAGCCTCCTAAAAGAAAGACCTATCCAAATAGATCCTAGCATAAAAATGAGCCGCTTTGTTACAATTCCTATGGGCAGAAAAGAAAAGGACATGCTTAAGGTCCCTTAAAAAGAGAAACTCTATACTCATGGTATTTTGTTGTTGTCAGTCTTTTTTTCCTTTACCAATTCTAGTAGAGAGTTAACGACTATAGCCTTGTCACTTTTAATAATTAGACCTCCCATTTTGAACATCCAAGACTCCATTAATTTGCTAAGGAAGATTTGATGGCATTTCTGGGACAACACTTCCGCCTTAGAGTAAGGGGAGGTCAAAAATGTCTTTTTAAGATAAGGGATTTAAATAATAGTATTTTATAAATTTAATAAACTATTAATTATTAATTTTTGATAGTAAAGTTTAATTAAATCAGGATTCTAGCAATCGAAACTTCAGATTTGGATCAAGTAGAGGGTGATGGTAGCAAAGAAAAGTTAAGGTGAGTTAAGATTTTAACATATTACATTTCAATATAATTTATATGTCTAAATATCCTTATATTAATAATACTTTTAGTTTAATCCAAATTTTGACAATATAATCAAGAGAGGTGATCAAGGAGCTAGCAAATAAAATTAATTGAGGTAAGTTCTATTTATATATCTTTTAATTTAAAAGATATATTAATACCTAAAACAACATTTAATTGGAAAATACTTTAGACTTTTGGGTAAGAGAAATCATGAAGTGATAAAATATTATGTTTTGCCTTTTTAAACACCATATAAAGGACATCAAGGATTAAGGGGCTACAAGGATCATAAAAAAAGGGGTTAGGTGGTAGTAATATTTAATTTCTTCTAACTTGATTTATTTTATGACTTGCTTAGATAGATTTTACTAGCTCTTTAACTTAATTTGATAAAATTGAGTGTATGTCACTGATATTTGCATGTCATTTAAATACATAGTTTAGGTTATTGAATGATATGATAAAAATGATATTTATTATTTTTGTTGCTTGCATGTGCATATTTGGCTATGATGGAGCACTCTTTAATGGTTATAGCGGGTGAACACTAAGGTACTCATGCACGTAAATAAAAAAAATTATTGATATTGATAACCGTTAAGTTGTATAATTTTTTTAGATAGTGCTTCTGTGATAGTTTTATATAAATCAAGAAATGATAGTTATATGTAAATGATACAGTAAAACACAGTGAATGCTTAAAATCCCATTAAGTGATCATGTTAGGCAGTACAATCCGTCAAATGTTATTATATTTTTTTTACACAGTTTATTTAACATGAAGATTGTCTCTCTTTTTATTAAATTACTATAATTCAAAAGCATGAGTATTCACTAGCTATGTTTAGTTAACTTTTCAAGTATAATTAATTTATTTTAAGATGAATGACAAACTGGAAAATGTTTATAGACGTCATAACCAACCAAAACTGAGGTAAAATTTAATTGTATTGCTTTAATTCATTTTTTTGGCTCTTTCATTAATAAAATGTTATAGAAATTTAATGTTTTCACCGTCCGACCATCTGCACCCACCTTGATTAAGTCCAAACTTTTGGTTGGGTCATGACAAAATTGGTATCAGAGCAGGTTTAGGATTAAGATTAATTAATACAATCTTGATGAAAAAGCGAGTATGATAATTACTAGAAAATTTAATAATAATAAAATTTGAAAATTTAAATTAGCACTAATTAAATAATTATTCTAATTCAGGCAAATGGATGCACCTGAGACTATAAAAGAGACAAGTCCAGGTGGAAATGAAGAAGTACCGCAGGTTGTTAATGTTAATACAAGTGTTTTGACCAAGATGATGGCGACAATGGCTCAGTTGATTCAAGATTCTATGTCATAGCTTATAGGAAGTGATATAGTTGTAGTGGATAAGTATTTCAATATATTTCAAGATCCGCGTCCATATTTGTTCAAGGGAACTAAAGATCTGATTGGAGCGGAGAACTGACTAATGAGGATAGAAAAGATAATAGACAGCATGACGTACCCTGATAAAAGAAGAATACCTTTAGCTACATTTGTGCTGGATAGAGAAACCGAAAGGTGGTTGCGTGGGCAGTGCTAAAACAAGTTAGGGGACATGTCCAACATGAGGATAAGTTAGGAAGACTTCGTGGAGCTTGTTAAGGAGAGGGTTGTTCTCTTATCTACTTGAAAACATATGTTGGACAAATTCATCAAGTTGGTGAAGGGAGAAAAGACCATCATGCAGTATGAAATAGACAAGGTATGCTCTACAGTTGATAGAGAAGATATTAGATAGCACGGTGTGCCCTGATGAAAGAAGAGTACCTTTAGCTACATTTGTGTTGGATGGAGAAACTGAAAGGCAGTTGTGTGGGTAGCATTAAGACAAGTTATGGGACATAACCCATATGAGGATAAGTTGGGAAGAGTTTGTGAAGCTTTTTAAAGAGTGGTTTGTTCCCTTATCCGCTCAAAGACGGATGCAGGACAAATTCATCAAGTTGGTGCATGGAGAAAAATGCCATCATGCAGTATGAAATAGACAAGGTATGCTCCACATGTGATAGCTAATGCAGAAGAGAAATGTTACAGATCTCTTTTGGGATCAAAGGATTCGATCAAATGGTCATTGGTGCCTTTGGAGATTTCATAACTATTCAGTGTTAATGGAGTAGGCTAGATGAGTTAAGATTGATTTCAAGCTTATTCAGATGCGTAAGGAGACAAATAAGAGGAAGTGTTGATGCAGGAGAGCATGTGGATCAATCTGAAGAATTCAATGTGAAGAAGTTCAAGTTCATTTCTGATAGATTCAATGATGGCAGTTCTCGTAGTGTCGTAGCTACTTGTGCTAAGTGTGGAAACCAACATAAGGGTTAATGTTTGTTGGGCTCACATACATGCCACTATTGTCGCCAGTATGGTCACATAGCCAGATATTGCCCTTCACTTGGCCGTAAATCATCAAAAGAACAAAAACTAGTTGGAGCCTTCACAGAAGATTGTAGGTGGGCAGAGAAAGATAAAGTGTACAACTTCAGCTCCTACATTAAGTTCAACTAGGATAGCCAGTAGAGCCTAAAAAACCTAATGTTGATATTCATGCTACTAAGCATAGATGAGTATTATGTTTTATTGCATATCGTAGGATGTGTGTCATGTTGTTGCTATGTTTCCTCGCTTCATATGTGATATTACTCTATTTCAGTTGATGGGAGCGGTTTTTGAGTTATTTTTATATAAGACATTATTTTATTGTATCCACTTCATTTTAAAGAACGAGATATAAAATTTTATTGAAATTTTATGGTTGGTTCATATGTTTCCCTACATTGATTTGAAACTTGGCAGACATTGTAAAATTTGAGGATGAAATTTTAATAAGGAGAGGAGATTGTTTTAATTGGATAATAAATAAATAAATAAATAAATAAAATTCGAAATGGTAGCAATGGTTTGATGAATTGTCATGATAGTACCATTCATCTTTTAAGAGTTTAAGAACCAAACTGATCTCTTCGTTTGTAACAGATCGAGAGAGCGAAAGAGAGAGAGATAAAGAGGAAAGATAAGAGGAGTGGAGGCCAGGCTTACAGGCTTCCTGCAAGTTCCAATCAGTAGAGGAGACGACATTCGACTTGGGGGTAGATGTCGAACGAAGAGGAAGTTTTGTGCAATTTTTTCCTACATGCGAAGCCTACCAGGCTCATCGGCCTCGAGCGATGGAAAAGAGAGATCAGATCTTCTATGACAATGAAGTCAAGCCCCGAGCGAAGGAGGGAATTGAGGAAGAGGTGTGTGCGTGATCTGTACGGCACACCTTGCACTACAGGAAGAAGAGAGGCCAGCAATTTGAGCCCTAGTGAGCGAAAAAATATTACATCAGTACTACGCACGTTACTTCTACGTGCATAGCCAATGAAATCACGCCACGACACCCCGTGCGACAAGGAAAAAAAACGGTGCAGTAACACGGGGAATATTCCCCTCTGTGTTATTCATGTGTTATTGCGTGTTATTCATGTGTTATTGATGTGTTATTGTGTTATTATAACACCAAGAATATTCTCAGGACACAATAACACATGAATAACACACAATAACACCTGAATAACACGGGGAATATTATCGTCAGAGAAAAAAGTGGTGTAGTAACACGGGGGAATATTCTCCCCCTTGTTATTCATGTGTTATTGTGTGTTATTGATGTGTTATTCATGTGTTATTAATGTGTTATTGTGTTATTATAATACCAGGAATATTCCCATGACACAATAACACATGAATAACACACAATAACACATGAATAACACGAGGCGAATATTTCCCGTGTTACTGCACCGTTTTTTTTCTCGGTCACGCGGGGTGTCATTGCGTGATTTCATTGGATACGCACTGATGTAATATTTTTTCCTAGCGAGCAGACGAGGAAGTTGAGGTCGTCATTGTCTGGCAGGAAGCTCCCCCTTGAGTTTTATAGGTCCGTCTGTCTGATTTGGTTATGTGCGAAGAAGAGGTGTCGAGTCCAGAGAAGGAGAGAGGGGAATCCAGCGCGTCTGTATGCGTGTGCGAAAAGGCAAAAATTTTTTTGTTACCTGAGTTATGAGTTATTTTCACTAATCCTGAAATAACAAACCGTTGGTTATTCCTTAGTTATTTCGGGATTATTGAAAATAATCCATAAATAAACTGAAAATAACTCAAGAATAACTTGCACCGCACGTAGAGGTACGTCGGGTGTCCGGACAGAAAATGTGTGTGTGAAAAGGGGAGGCCGAACATGGCATTTTAAGGTAAAGAATTTAAATAATATTAATTTATGAATTTAATATATTATTAATTATTAATTATTGATAGTAAGGTTTGTTTAAATCACGATTCAAGCAATCGAAACTTCAGTTTTGGATTAGGTAGAGGTCGACGAGAACGAAGAAAATTTTAGGTGAGCTAAGATTTTAGCATATTACTCATCGATTTAATATATATGTCTAACTATCAATATATTTGAAGTACTTTTAGTTAAATCAGAATTTTGATAATATAATCAACAGAGGTGATCAATGAAGGAGCAAACAAATAAAATTAATTGAGATAAGTACTATTTATATGCCTTTTGATTTAAAAGATATATTTATATCTAAAATAAGTTGTAATTAGAAAACACTTTAGACTTTTGAGCAAGAAAAATCATGAAGTGATAAAATACTATATTTTGCCTTTTAGAAACCAAATAGAGGACATCAAAGATTAAGTGGCTACAAGAAGCATTAAAAAAAACGTTAATGAGTATTTATACTTTTAAATTATATTAATATTTGATTTCTTCTAAATCTGATTTACTCTGTGACTTGGATAGATTTTACTAGCTTTTTAATTTCATTTGATCATATTGAGTGTATGTCACTGATATTTGCATGTCATTTAAATGCATAGTTTAGGTTACTGAATGGTATGATAAAAATGAAATTTATTATTTTAATTGCATACATGTGCATGTTTGGCTATGATGGAACACCACTGTTATGGTACTAGCAGAGAACATTAAGACACTCGTACACGTAAATAACAATAATTATTGATATTGTTGTACCTTAAATGACATTTTTTTAGATGATGCTAGCGGGGGAATATTAATGTACTCGTACACGTAAATAAAATTGATTATTGATATTGTTGTACCTTAATTGACATAATTTTTTAGATGATGCTCTTATGATGGTTGTATATAAATTAATGCAAGATATTGATGTATAAACGATATACTAAGATAATGAATGTCTAAAATCACATTGATTAATTATGTTAGGTCATACAATCCGCCAATGTTATTATATTTTTCTGACACAGTTTAATCAACATGCATATTGTCTTCATTTTCATTGAACTATTATAGTTTAAGAGTATGAGTATTCACTAGTTTTGTTTAGTTAACTATTCTTTTAACTAATTTTTTTAGTTTTAATTAATTTATTAAATGATAAAAAATAGACGAAAAAATATTTATAGACACCGTGGACAACCAGAGTTGAGGTAAAATTTAATTGTATTGCTTTAAACATTTTTTAGTGGCTCTTTCATTATTAAAATATTAGTTATAGAAATTTAATTTTTTCATCGTTCGACCATCGGTAACCGCCTTAGTTAATTCTCTCAGCGTTGGGCATGACATATTTATTTATGATTCAAACATGTATATAAAATGTTTTTGAATGCATCATACAAGTAATATACTTTAAGAAATATCATCTATGTGTAAACTATGACATAAGTGCTTGCATGTATAAATTGCAGGGATGTGATATTCTCTACTTCTAATATTTATGCAGAGACGAAACTTTAGGAACCGTTGGAATTATGTAGTGACAGAGTGTTAGAGAACTATTGATATCAGAGGAGCTTTTGATAACTATTATGTTGGGAGAAACCCAACATTTATCGATAGTTTATATGATCTTTAGGGCACGGTGATGGCCCAGAATGACATGACATGAAAATAGTTGAGGCTTATATATTCACAGGTGAAATTACTATGAAATAATATTGCTATGATCATATACGATAAACATCTTATGAACATGCTTATGAACATTTTTTTATTATACTTATGATTTCATGCTTACGACTATCCATATTTTACACAACAGTCTTGATTTTTATACCATCTGTTTTCTTTTCATGTTCTATACAATTAGTATATTGTGACTTGTGTGTAGACATGTACAGTTTTATATGAGCATGCATGTTGTTTCTTTTTCATGTATAAAATTTTATTTTAGCCTTGATTATTTCTCTAAGTTTGTTGTTGCTCACTCTATATTGCCGCCTTTCTTGAATATTGCATTTGCATTAATAAATTTAAAATGTTGCAAAAAGGTTACAAAAAGAAAGCATGTAAGCTCCCATCATTTACAAAACAAATGACCTATCCTCCAAAATAATAGAGGAAAGCTCACTAAAAGTGCAAACATGTTTCAAAACAAAACAATCCCGAAGGGCCAAGTTGGTACAAAAATGAGCAGTCCTATTACAATGTCTTGGTGTATGTAAAAGAAAAAAAAAAGAACCTATTTATAGGTAGTAAGAAAAGCATGTTCATTGCAAATCTGTGGTTGATCTGATCCTTCCATACTTCAAGATTAGTGGATTGTTGAAGAGAGGAGATAAAATTAAAGTTATCACTTTCAATAATAATTTAGTCAACTTTAGACATCCAATGATCAAGGAAGTGCTTTAAAGAAGTAATAGCAAGGAGCTCAACTTGAGCACAACCCTAATGTTTTGTACCTTGACCGGCTGCCAAAATGAAATCCCCTTTGCTGTCTCTGATAATAAAGCCAATACTATGTTGTTGCTTTCAGGTAGCATCGGGGCAAGTAGTTAGGTGTGATTGTACAGTTTTGCACTTATAGTTTTGGGAGCTTATACAAATATTTTGAGTATGTATTGTTATATTTTGGATTTAGTAGCTCTGTATAGTTTATATGTTTTGAGGTTGTGATTTTCCACGCTTTTGAATATGTATATGAATTATTTGTGAAATATAATGTATCGTGTATGTTTGTGGCAATTTAGTTAGACTATTTCATCACCCACTGAGTTATAATTCTACAAGTTTGGATTAGTGTTGGTGAGAATTTAGTCTGACTGAATGGTCCTCCTCTTTCGCATCCCAGCAAACCCTAAAAAGGGTGACCAGTTGAGGTGTGACAAATATTGACTAAGAATCTGACAATAGCTCAATAGTAAATTCTATTTCTCGCAATGGTGGTAACCCTGACAAATCAATAAAAAATACATATGAAATTTTTTTTACCAATGGAATACCACTTGAAGATTTCAGTTCCTTAGAAGTGTCTATCACGTCAGCAAGAAAACTTTGGTTTTCACGGTTCAACAATTTTAAAGCTTTCAAGCAGATAATTATCAGGGATGTTAACCTCTATTATATAGAAATTAACTTCTGCCTCAAGTACATTTATTTTGATAATCTTTTTATTGTAATCAATTTTTATATAGTTTTTATACAACCAATAGATATCTAAAATTATCTCAAATTCCAACACAATCAGTTGTGCGTCAAAATCATTTCCACCAATTATTAGCTTCATCTTATATAATTGATTATTTCCACAGAAGTACATGTGACATTCTAACAGATAGTACCACAAATTTTAAGGTGTTATTGAATTGCTTCATTTTCATCGATTCCTAAGCTATAAAAGAATGTGATTCTCCTGAATAAAATAATACACTTATTAGTCTATTTCTCAGATGTATGGTACCTATTAAATTAAAACCATTGCATTGAACATTTATGATTGACTTATTAATGACTTAAGCTATTGCCACATATTATGAATGACATAACATGAATTTTATTATAATTAAAAGTGCAATTAGTTAATTTTTTTTAAAATACAAAACATACATGTGACAACTTTAGAGGAGCTCTTAGTCTCTTGCTGTGAAAGTGCATAAACCGTTGGCTAGACATTCTGTTTTGTTTAACTTGGATTTGACATTGATTCTGAAGACTCGACTGCCCTCAACCTGCCAAAACTACTCTGAGGTGGTGTAGCACTATCCCTAAAATCTGCTAGAGTCCTCTATCCCAAATCTAGGGCAATTCCTCGCCGTGTGTCCTGATTTTTTTTTAAGGTTATGCATTTGCATTAAATGTAAAATGAAATACAAAAAAATACAAAAAACATGCCCTTAGGCCTGTGCAAAAGAGGTCTTGTCATTTTAGAGTATGTCAAAAATTCTGAGGATTCAGGAACCATTTCTAAAGAAAAATTGAGTAAGTGTCCTTTTGTGCATAAAAGTGGGCACCAAAACACGTGTTTGATCTAGAAAGACATTCATCCTTATAAAACTTCTAACACTTATCAAATTTCCTGACTTCAGCCTAGTTGCCAACACTGCTCGATCTTACTTTTTTAGAACTTGTATTTCTTGGTTGAATTGACTGTCTGCCCTGTGAGTCATAAGGAAACTTGGAAATCTCTGAATTCCTCTTCTTCTAAAAGTCTTTTCTCCTATGGGTAGCTTCTAAATCCAATGAAATTATTTTGACCCTCTCTACCAAAACAAAGTAATTAGGAATCAATGATTGCCTACTAATATCCTTCAGCTCAGACAAAAATTTGTGACACTTCTTCTCGTAGTTTGGAACCAACTGAGTTTTATAACTTGAAAGCATAGTTAATTCAGTTTCATATTACAAGTTTGACCAATCTCTGTTTATTAGTCTGATAAATTATCATCCATTTGTCTTCTAGTTGAAAGTGATACAAACTAGTTTCTAAATGTATTCATGAACTTATCTCACTGCACCATGCTGCTACTGGTTCTACCTCCAAACTTCTCCTGTAACTATCTTCGTCTCTGTCTCTCAGCTTATTCCTCAAAGGCATAAGTGGCAAGTGTAACATTTCTTTCTGGTGGACAAGACAACTCATCTATAATATTTTTTGCCTCATCAGCCACTTCTAAATATCCACTGGAATTTCCCCTCCAAAAAAATAAATGTGGTGTCATACCCTGTAACAACATCAAATATTTGTCCATTTGGTCTCTCCCGCTAGAATCGATCAGAGCCCAAGAGTTTCTTATCTTCAGAGTCACTACATTCATTATTTTATTAAAAGCATATGCATTTACTGGGATATTCTGAGGTGTATCAGCCCACTGTTACTTACTAACTTCCTCTTCATTATCCATATTTCTGAAATACCCTTTATTTTTATTATTTGTTAATCAATTTAATCAAACTACCAACTCTTTTTTATTAGAATTCAATCATTCATTTAAATTTATTATATTAATGTATACTTAATAGCATCCAAATTACTTAAACGAAACCTTTTACATAATTAAATTATCAAACACTTTCCTTACTAAAATTTGCTCGGATCGATCGTCTTTCCGACAAAATCATTAACTTTCAATATTTATTTTAAATTCAAAAACATTAAATGTTAATATTATAGCATATTTGAGTAATCATGTTTATATAATTAAAAACTTATAAAATCGGATAACTCTCTTTTTTATAGCTCGATACGATCCCTACCTGTACACCCATAAGCCTTCCTGCCTTCCGGTAAACCCATGAGCCTTCTTCTCTTTCTACCTTCGAGTGTGGCTCGACTTCAACATCGCACGGCGAGCTTATCTCCTCCCTCATCCTTCGTTTGGCTAGG
The DNA here is from genome assembly GCA_003013225.1 of Phalaenopsis aphrodite. NCBI lineage: Eukaryota > Viridiplantae > Streptophyta > Magnoliopsida > Asparagales > Orchidaceae > Phalaenopsis > Phalaenopsis aphrodite. The sequence continues at coordinate 149,248 of NEWO01000830.1, forward strand.
GTTGAGCACGACAATGACTTCGCACGCGTGGCTCCTCATCAAAGCCACATTTCTGCCTCTTCCCTATGCTAGGATTTCTTTCTACAACTACACAAGAGTCAATAACCTCCCATCCACGTGAGTGATTTCTTCCATTCTTCCTTTCTCTTCT
>NEWO01000830.1:150849-168116 GCA_003013225.1 Phalaenopsis aphrodite
ATACTTAATTCTGAGAACTAGAGGCAGATTTAGGGCTAAAATGGGACGTCCCTAGCATTTTTGCACCATTTGGTGGCTTTTTTGGTTTTTTATCCTTTTGTATCTTTGTTTTATTTGAGATTTATGTTTGTTGTTTTGTGTGAGTTAGACTTTCTTTTATGCCCTCTCATACAACCTTTCTGTAACTTTTCCACTTTAAAATATTAGTCATTGGGCTTTTTCAATATATATATCTATATATATATATATATATATATATTCGCCAAAATAATTATTTCATTGATGGGAAGAAGATACAATGATTTTAGTGAGCAAGTGCTAGGAATCCACTCACAAGACATACAAGACTCAAAAAGTAACCAAAATGTACAAGTATACTCCAAAAAAGATAGAGACAATTCCCCCAAAAAGATAAAAATGGTCTACGGGCTACTCGGGAGTAGCAGAATTCTACCAGAGAGCTTAATTATGATGAGTGAGTTTTCCTCTCTCCCTGGATCTAGAGAGGGAGTCGAGTACCAAATTGTGATGGAGGCTTCCATCTGAAACGAGCAAAGCATCCTCATGTAAATTCTTGCATTCTTTTAGTTCTATTTTTTATCTTCTTGGTTTTGTAAACTTGCCAATCATTTTTCAAGGGTTGTCCCACTTATCACTGAGTTGATCATCAATGGGAGCAATTTCTACCTGTTGATTACCTTTAACTTGGCGCTCCACCAGGATTTGAGGGCCTTCAACATAAGCAATTATTGTTTTCATAGCATATGGAGTATCATCAGGCACAAAAATAAGACTATCCTCATTTTTAGCAACATGAGAGGGTTGAGGAAGTGAGGGGAGCTCCTCTGGGGCAAAATCAGTGGCAATATTCTCTCTAGTTGCAGTTTCCACCATATCACCCAGTGGAATATGTGCTCCTTAAGTGGTTAGGTGAGACATTTGAGGTCGGGGTCTCAAATTAGGATGGAGCCTGAAGCATTTTTGAAGTGTGTGTTCAGACACTTTACAAAGGGTGCAATAGTATGGTCTCTGTTCTATGATAATCTGCTGCTACTTTCTATTATGTGCAGTGCCAAGCCAAATTTCTTTAATGTCAGGTAAAGTGATATCTCTCTCCACAAGGATCCTAACAATAGGAGGCCTTGTGAGATTAAAAGTGGGTATGTCTAATTTCATTTGTCTCCAAAGCATGACTTTAATGTAATAAATGACCAGTTGGTTGAAAAGATGTTACTTAAGCCCAATTAACTTAAATCATATTGGTACTGTAGGTGGTTCTTGGTTTGGATCAAATTCAGAAGACCACTTGAACAACTTCATAGTTAATTTTTCAATGGTGAGGTATTTCTTAGAGAAAATCCCGACATAGTCCTTGTTTGTAGCCAAATGTATTATCATATGTCTCCCATCTAATAGATCCACCTTCCATTGTCCTACGAGTTTGAGATCCTCAGAAGCTTTGCAAATAACCTCTATTTTGGGATGCCCCAACTGAAATATCTCAATGAGAGTCAATTTGCATTTTTTTAACCAGTGTAGAGATTTCAAAGTCTGAAAAGATAAGAGCAGTCTTATCACCCTTCCTACAAGCTCTCTTAACAAACGAACAGTCGGCTATCCCTTCAAGAGAATCGTGATAAATCTGAGGAAATACCACATGGTTGACAACCTTCTCATATTCTAGACCCTTACAAAGCACCTAAACAAAGGATTCTTTACGTAGTTGCGGTTTCGGTGGAGGAACAGTGGCCATTGCAGCAGAAGACAAAATAACAGAGAAAGGAACTGTAGAATAACGTCTGTAGATGAGAGAGAAGGGGTATTGCAGGGGACATTGTCAAGCATATGTCGACGTCTGCGGGTAGAAAGCGAGAGGCTGGGGCTCGACAAGGCTCTGCTTCGACGCAGGCAACGAGCTGCGACGTAATCCCCTCCCCGCGCTCTTCGAGCAGGACGAAATTGCTTCGACGCAAACCCCTACCCTTCTTTTACAAGCACGACGAGGCGACGAGCTATGACGCAATCCCCTTTTTGCCATATTCGATCACAGCGAGGCGACGAAACTGCTCGACGTGAACCCCTACCCTTCTTCAAGCACAAGGAGGTGACGAACAAGTTACGATTCCGTTCTAGCATAAGGATGTCGAGTGGTACTCGAGTCGAGACCGGAAACTCTACAGAGCAAAACCCATCTCGATATTATATATATATATCGCCAAAATAAAAATTTCATTGATGAGAAGAAGATACAAAAGTTTTAGTGAACGAGTGCTAGGAACCCACTCACAAGGCATACACAACTTAAAAAAATAACAAAAAAGTAATGTATACCCCAAAGCAGCTGGATAATTTGCCCAAAAGAACAAAATGGTCCACCAGAGAGCTTAATCATGATGTGTGGGTTTTCCCCTCTACCTGGTTCCAGAGGGGAGTCTAGCTCCAAACTGTGATAAGGGCTTCCACCTGAAACAAACAAAGCATCCTCCTGTAAATTCCTGAGTTCATTCAGTACTTTTTCTTCTTCCTGGTTTTGTTAACTTGTCAATCATCTTTCAAGGGTTGTCCCAACTTATCATTGAGTTGATCATCAATCGGAGCAATTTCCACCTGTTGCACATCTTGAAATTAGCACTCCACCAAGGTTTGAGGGCCCTCAACATCAGTAATATTTATTTCCATAGCACATGGAGCATCATCTGACACTAAAAGGAGAGTATCCTCATTTTCGACAACATGATGGGACTGAGGTAGTGAGGGGTGCTTCTCTGGGGCACAAATAGCGGCAATATCCTCTCTAGTTGTTGTTTCCACCATATCAATCAGTGAAATAGGTGCTTCTTGAGTAGTTAGATGAGGTACTTGAGGCTAGGGTTTCAGATTAGGGTGGAGCCTGAAACATTTTTCAAGTGTGTGTCTACACATCTTATAATGGGTGCAATAGTGTGGTCTTTGTTCCATGACAATTTATTGTCAGTACCCATTATGTGCAATGTCAAGCCAAATTTCTTCAATGTCGGGTAAAATGATATCACTCTCTATAAGAATCCTAACAACAGAAGGTCTAGTGAGATTAAACATGGGCATGTCTATTTTCATGAGTCTCCCAAACATTGCCCCAATGAAATAAAGAATTTGATGGTTGAAAAGATGTAATTTAAGTCCATGTAACTTAAACCTTATTGGTACTGTGGGTGAATCTTGGTTTGAATCAAATTCAGGAGACTACTTGCGTAACTTCATAGTTTTTCTTTCAATGGTGAGGTATTTTCTGGATAAAATCCTAGCAAAGTCTTCGTCTGTAGTCAATTGTATTATCTCATGTCTCTCATCAAAGCTTTTGAGGATTCAAAGCTTTGCGATCCTCAAAAGCTTTGCGAATAACCTCCATTTTGGGTTGCCCTAACTGAAATTTTTCAATGAGTGTGAATTTGCATTTTTCAATCAGAGTAGAGACTTTGATGTATGAAAAAATAAGAGCGGCTTTACCACCCTTCCTATAAGTCCTCTTAACAAATGGATAATTGACTTTTCCTTCAAGGGAATCATCATAGATCCGAGGAAACATCATATGGTCGATAACCTTCTCATAATCTAGACCATTTTCAAGTGTCTCAATAAAAGATTCTTTGTATGGGTATTGATTCGAGAGAGGAACAGTGGCGCCATCAAAAGCAATAAAGAAAAACGGAGAATAAACGGGAAGCTGAAACCGAACTCCAAAAGGATCGTGCTGTTGCGAGCTGAGTCGAGGAGAAAGATGAAGGAAGACGAACACGCAAACCCTTCCCGTCTTCCGTGAGAGGCGATGAAACTGCTCGACGGGAACCTCTACCCTTCTTCTTTGAGCACGAGGAAGCGACAAACAGGATAGGTTCTCAATCGGCGGGGTATTGAAGGCTACTGGAGTCGTCATGTCGCGACCAGAGCAAACCCTAGCAGAGCAAATCCATCTCAAATATATCTATTTGTGAAATATATATATATATATCACAAATAGAACTGTGGGTATTTGAAAAGCCCAAGGGCTGATTTTATTGAAATAGAAAGGATACATAAAAGTTGTATGAGAGGGCTCAATAGAGACACCCTACCCATACGATACCAAGTACAATGATACCTTAACAAAAAGATACAGATAAACTCAAAAAATTTAAAACTTAAAGAAAACAAGTGGTTATAGACGAACCAATTTAATCCTGCCTCTTCTTCTAGTTTAGGAGCGGAGTCAGATAACAAACTTTGAAGTGTCATGTCATTGTCAGGAGTAACCAAAGTATCATCCATTAAGTTTCCAAGTTGTAGTGTGCCCCCAACCTTCTTCTTCCGGGAAGTGTAAACATGTCATTCTTCATCTGAAGACTGACTCGTGTGATCCTCGGTCTGATTAGATATTAAAACCACAGTAGAAGGAAAGAGAATCGTTGCCACAGCGTTATGTTTCACTGTATGTGAAGTGTGAATTGTCACATCTCCACCTGATGCTTCCTGAATAAGAGATGCGGGGCTATCCTAATTTTTGGTTTGAACTTTATCCCTTATAGTATGGTCAGGAGAAGGATTACCAGAGGCAGACACCAACTTCTGTCTTGTGGTGATTCCCTCTTCAAGTTGGTTGTCATCAGATTTGCTGGGAGCGCGTTCTGTCACATGGGGTGCACTAACAGCATGTTCCTGCTTTTGACTTTTGGTTTTCAACTGTGGGTGCAATCTGAAACATTTCTATTGCGGGTGTCAAAACATCTTGCAGTGCTTGTAGTAGTAAGATTTTTGTTCCATAATGATTTTTGCCAATAACCATTGTGAGCAGAGCCAAACTAGATTTCTTCTACATCTGGTAGTGTATTTAATCAAAATCCTTACAATAGAGGACCTTGAGAAAAGAGTTGTGGGTAAGTGTAATTGTAAAGGTTTTTTAAGGATAGTCTCAATTGTATATAAGATAGGTATGTCAAAAAATTGAAGTTTGAGTTCAGGTAATGAGAACCAGATAGGTGCAATTGGGGATTCTTGACCGGGATCAAAATCAGTGGTTCATTTGAGCAATTTCATATGTTTGCCAGAATTATCATTAATTACCAAAAGACATGGGCTTCAAGCAGCATTGAATTGTTATCAAACGTGGCAATTTTTTACTTTCATTCTGTGTGAAGTGAAAACAAATTAATGCCAGAATTATCATTGTTTACCAAAAGACATGGGATAACCTCTCATGATATATATTCACCAAAATAAAAATTTCATTGATGGGAAGAAAATACAATGATTTTAGTGAGCAGATGCTAGGAACCCACTCACATGACTCACAAGACTAAAAAAGTAACCAAAATGTACAACAATACCCAAAAAAAGCCAGAGACAATTCCCTAAAAAGATAAAAATGGTCTGCGGGCTACTCGGGAGAAGCAGAATTCCACCAGAGGGCTTAATGATAACAAGCGGGTTTTCCTCTCTTCCTGGATCTAGAAAGGGAGTCGAACACCAAACTGTGATGGGGCCTTCCACCTGAAACGAGCAAAGCATCCTCTTGTAAATTCCTGCGTTATTTTAGTTCTTTTTCTATCTTCTTAGTTTTGTAAATTTGTCAATCATCTTCGAAGGATTGTCCCAACTTATCACTGAGTTAATGTTGATCATCTTGAACTTGACACTCCGCCAGCTTTTGAGGGCCCTCAACATCAGCAATAATTGTTTCCATAGCATATGGAGCATCATCAGACACCAGAATGAGAGTATCCTCATTTTGAGCAACATGAGAGGGTTGAGGTACTGAGGAGAGCTCCTCGATGGCAAAATCAGTTGCAATATCCTCTCTAGTTGTAGTTTCCACCATATCACTTAGTGGAATAGGTGCTCCTTGAGTAGTTAGGTGAGCCACTTGAGGTTGGGGTCTCAAATTAGGATGGAGCCTGAAGCATTTCTTAAGTGTATGTCCAAACATCTTACAATGGGTGCAATAGTATAGCCTCTGTTATATGATAATCTGTTGCTGATACCTATTATGTGTAGTGTCAAGCCAAATTTATTTAATGTCAGGTAAAGTGATATCTCTATCCACAAGGATTCTGGCAACAGAAGGTCTTGTGAGATTAAAAGTGGGTATGTCTAATTTCATTGGTCTCCAAAGCATGACCCCAATGGAATAAAGGATCAGATGGTTGAAAAGATGCAACTTAAGCCCAAATAACTTAAACTATACGGGTACTGTAGATGGTTCTTGGTTTGGATCAAATTCAAGAGATCACTTGAGCAACTTCATTGTTATTCTTTCAATTATGAGGTATTTCTTGGAGAAAATCCTGACACAGTTTTCGTTTGTAGTCAAATGTATTATTACATTTTTCTCATCTAATAGACTCACCTTCTATTGTCCTACGAGTTTGAGATCCTCAAAAGCTTTGTGAATAACCTCCATTTTGGGATGCACCAACTAAAATTTCTCAATGAGAATGAATTTGCATTTTTTAAACAAGAGTAGAGACTTAAAGTCTAAAAAGATAAGAGCAGTCTTACCACCCTTCCTACAAGCTCTCTTAACAAACGAACAGTCGGCTATCCTTTTAAGAGAATCATGATAGATTTGAGGAAACACCACATCGTTTTAATATATTCGCTCTTAGGCTTTTCTATATATATATATATATATATATGGCTTCTGCTCCTTCTCAAGCACTGACTACTTCAATTTTAAACCTTAAAAGAAGGCTTCTTTTGTTGATATGGTTGGCTCTATGAGATCAAATTAGGTTTTCCCTCAGATTTATCATGAATATACGAAGACCAGGAGGATTACAACCTTATTAAGAAGACGTGGAGGAAGAGTGGCAAACTAGCTTTATACTTCTATGATGTTGAAGTTTCCAACCCGTTTGATAACTGCAAATTCACCCTCATTGGAAAGTTCCAATCGGGACATCATAAAATGGAAATCGTTCGAAAGGCTTTACTATTGGGACTTTGGAAGGTTGACCTCTTTGATGGAGACATATGATAATACAATTATTTAAAGTGGAAGACTATGTCAAAATATTTTTCAAAAATTTTATGAAAATAAATGAGAAATATATGAACCTGCTTAAGTGGTCTCCTGAATTTGACCCTAGCCAAGAACCACCTATAGTTTCAATCTGGTTTAGACTACCTGACATAAAGTTGCACTACTTCAATCACCAAGTCCTCTATTCTATTTGAGCTGCACTAGGGAGACCTATGAAATTGGATACACCCAACTTCAATCTAATCATGCCTTCGGTTGCAAGAATTTTTGTTGAAACGAATATCACCTTCCTTGATGTGGACGAAATATGGCTTGGTACTACCCACAATAGGTATTGGTAGCCAATTGTTGCAAAACAAAGACCCTACTACTGCAGTCACTGTAAACTGTTTGGGCACACCCCTATCAAATGCTTCAGGCTTCACCCACATTTGAGATTGTTAGGTCCTAACAACATCATCCCTGTGGAGGAAAACATAACAGACAATGTTAATCTTCCAGAAATGTTGAACGAAAATTTAACTCATAAGGCTACTCCTCACCAACCAGATCATTAACTTTCACCTACTGTTATTGAGGCAGTTCCTCTCTAGATCACAAATACTACGAATTTTGTAGCAGCAGATGCTAGCTGAAGTGTATTGGAACCATCTATTGCGAGAGAGGAGGGTACTTAGATTCTGGAGGAGTATCAGGATCAAGGTGTGCTTCAGGCTGAGTCAGGTCAGCAATTTACGGATCAACATACCCCCCGGGGTGAGCTCTTCATCGAAGATCCACCTATTTTTCTGACGGGATTACCTGTGGTAGACGATTGGCAGGTTTACAAATTTAGGAAGAAGAAAAAAGAAATGCTAGATCGCAGTAATTCTCATGATGACTGTCTCATAGTTTCGGGCGTAAGTCCACATCTCAGTATCTTGCTAGGCTCCCTCCCTAGATCCAAGGGAAGGGGAAGGGGAAACGGGGAATCCATCAACTACACCCACCATGATTAGAAGTTGTTTTCTTTTTTTTTGGGGGGGGGGGATTTCGTGTGGTATATGTCTCTTTTTGAGTAAGTTGGAATCCCTGTGAGTGAGCTCTTTGTACCCACTCACTAAAACCTTTCTATCCTCTCTCTTATATCAATGAATTTTGCCTTTTTATATATATATATATATATATATATCTATTATTTATAGGGTTGCTTGTAGTTTAGACAACTTATATCAAGAAGGCTATGATAATGGTATTGTGTTTTGAGGATCTTTGAATAGTTCATTAGCAGCATTGAAAATTTACGTATGAATGTGTCTTTGAATATATACATTTGTTCGGATAAGGCTTCTTGAAGAGTTCTGATTAATTTATTAGCAATCTTCAAACGTTACATTTTAAAACTGCTTTTTCAGCCCCACAATCAAGTCTTTCATTCAAGGTTTTCTACCGGGAATTGCTCTAAAGATATTTCTCATTATTCTTCCAACGATTCTTATGACTATGTCTAAGATAGAAGGTTTCACATCACTGTCATCTCTGGAGAGGAGATCTGCTGGAAAGTACTACCTCTTTATCTTGGTTAATGTTTTTCTTGGAAGCATAATCACAGGAACAGCATTTCAAAACCTCAATGTTTTTCTTCATGAATCTGCTAGCGAGTAAGTTGGGTAAAAGTTATATTTCTTATGCTACATTTTGAATATTCTGTGCTCTATTATTGCTGATTCATTATTGTTATATTATGGCCGGATAAGTTTTATAGAGAAGGTTGACTTGGTTATTTCTTCATATTTATATGCATACGTCAATTTATTTATCAACTCAAGGGCAATATTCCTTGGAGGAGTTTCATTTATTTGTTGAGATATTGGGATGAAAATGTTGGAAAGGAACCAAAACCATACCATTGCTCCTACTTTCTTTTTGAGTATTGGTCCAGGATTTAGTTGTTTTCACATTGGGGTAGGGAAGGTGTGCTTACGAACGAAGGAATCACATGATTCAGGGAAAATTAGAAATATGATGATTTCAATCAAAGGCAGGACTTAAATGAGTGCTGGTTATTTCCATTTTGATTTGGTGATTAAGGTTTTGTATAATGTGGGGGTAAAATTATGTGATCAACTCCTCTCCAAAGCTTAAATCAGTTGGAGTTTCATGTTATTATCATCCATCGTCCTAATAGAAGTGACTTTGTCAGCCCATTTAAAAGGGTATTGAATGCAATATTTTCTCACCTCTGCCTATTAAAAAATGAAGTTTTTGTCCTTCATGAAGTTTTCGAGATATGAAATTCAAATTTTCTTTCAAATATGTATCAAATGCAAATCTTTAGAAATCCTTTCTTGGTTTATGCTTTATGTCGCTTAATAGATTATAATTGTATTCTAACTCTTTTTCAGAGTTCCTGTAACTGTTGGCGTCTCCATCCCCATGAAGGCAACATTTTTCATCACATATATTATGGTTGATGGCTGGGCGGGCGTTGCTGCAGAGATTCTTAGATTAAAACCATTGATTGTTTTTCATTTGAAAAATGCCTTTTTGGTTAAGACTGAAAGGGATAGAGAACAGGCAATGGATCCTGGGAGTTTGGATTTTGCCACAGCTGAGCCTAGAATTCAACTCTACTTCTTGCTTGGACTTGTGTATTCAGTTGTCACACCATTCTTTCTTCCTTTCATTGTTATTTTTTTCGGTTTGTCATATCTTGTTTTCCGTCATCAGGTACTTAGCATCTATTCCTTTCACTTTTAATGTTCAAAATTTTTTTATGGTCTTTTGACACACCTATTTCATTCCAAGCTGCTTTCATTTCTATCAATAATTGTAAGGCTTGACCAATACATAAATGTTTTAAACACCGCCAGAATAAGATTTTGTTCCTAACTCGTGGCCTTTCATACTGTGTTTTCGTTAAATACAATAGAATATGAATGCAAATGTAACGGAAAGCAAAAAAAATAATATGTACATTTCCATGCACAGTCAATCTCTTACACGCACACAAATATGGTCGCCTATTTGCAGGGCGCCATATTAATTAGAAGAATTTATGAAAGTTTTAATTTAGTTTCCAAATGACTTTAATATGATTTGAAATAGTCCATAGTGATGATTATTTTGGCCTCCATTAAAATAGTTATGAGACTAATTTAACACTTTTATAAAATTTGGGACTAAAATGATCCACGGTAAATAGTCAGGGAACTATTTTGGCACATTCATACATACATGCATATTAATATATATCATACATGGATAGAGGGAGAGAGGGTGAGAGAGAGAGAGTGTGTGTGTGTGCATATCTGCTTTAGTTCGTATAGATGTGAATATCACAAGGGGAGTTTAGTTACTTGACATTTATATATTGTCGGGACTCATCTTACCCACCCTTTCATCTTACCCACCCTTTCATCTTACCCATCTGATACGAACCAAGATAACTTTTTTACATAATTTAGGGCAAACAAAATATTTTTCTCTACTTACACAAAATAACACAACTCAAATACATAAAAATAAGAACCTACAACTCGAGAGGTAGGCGATCTCTCCTAACACCTACAATTCGAGAGGCCAAATCCTAAACTTATGACTCAACTACAAAAATTAGGGTAACAAAATATTTTATTTAAAAAATATAATTAACGCAACTCGGACACTTACAATTTAAGAGATATGGGATCTCTCCCAAACCCCAACCTTAACACTTTCAATTCAAGAGGCAGGCGATCTCTCCCAGCCCCCGACTCCTAAGACTCAAGACAACAATCTCATAGCATAACACTAACCCTAAATATATTAGCCTTATTTACACCTCACAATAATAAATTAAAATTATTAAATTACCCTTAATCGCCGGTATAACACCATCCTTGCCTTCTTCTTTTTTTGTTATAAATTTGTCAAGCTTGTGGAAAACGGTCAATATTACTGCAGAATTGCATTCTTCATAATAGGAAATTACTGCATTGTACAATTTCTGCAATATTACCGACAGGTGTTGATAATTTGAAAGTTCTGTTTGTTTTTGCCAGATTATAAATGTGTACAACCAAGAATATGAGAGTGGAGCTGCATTCTGGCCAGATGTTCAGAGACGTGTGATAACTGCATTGATAATAGCGCAACTTTTACTAATGGGTTTGATAAGCACAATGCACGCTGCCAACTCGACTCCACTGCTCCTTGTTCTTCCTGTATTAACGATTTGGTTCCACTTTTATTGCAAACATCGGTTTGAACCAGCATTTGTGAAGTTTCCACTACAGGTATGTCTTAGAATCCAATAAACTTATGAAGTGATAGTTTTTTGGCGCAAATATTATTTTAAAATCTTCCGAGGATTTTCATTACTGTATATTTCATGAAAACTCTTTGGAGCAAAATGTAGTGTTAATAGTTTACTTTTAATAACACAAAGAAAATATGCTTTGTTGGGAGAAGGTTCCCATTAATGGGATTTTTGGGGTCCATTAACTTATCTGAAGAGGATGGTGGTGTAGATATCTTTCAACATTTAGGCACTACCACGTTCTAGTGATATTTTTTCCGTGTATATCCGATCTATCCCTATGGGAACATTATTTTCTTGTAAATTTTATTGTTACGAACCGGTCTGGGGGTTAGAATTAACCAAGGTTGGAATGAACAGTCGGACGGGTGAATTAAATTTTCTATATTAACTCATAATTTAATAGATGAAAGAGCCATATAAAATTAAATTAAACTGGTATAATTTATAATTATCTCGTTGATTGTTGTCCGCGTCTTCTATAAATATTTTCATGTCCATCGCTCATCTTTTAATAATTTAATTGTACCTGAAAAGCTAGTTAAAACAACTATGAGCTAAAGAGTCAATAAATACTCATACTTCTAAACTAAAGTAATACAAAAAAATAATGAATAATATACATGTCAGTGAAGCTTCTTTATAAATCAATATAAGCATTTAAGATGTTATTCGTAGAGATCTATATCATTATCATATCAATATTATTTCATATATATACAACCGTCATAAGAGACACCGTTTAAAAATTTATGTTAATTAAGACACATCAATATCAATATTTTTTTTATTTACGTGCATGAGTATATTAGCGTTCATCTGCTAGTACAATTAAGGGGTGTTCCATCATAGTTAGTCATGCGCATGCAAACATACTATAAATTATTTCATTTTCATTCTAAATAACATGTGTAGTAAATAAGTATAACTATGCAAATCATTCATATGAAATGATCAAATTGAATAAAAAGCCAAAATAATCATATTCTAGTTGCAGTAACAAGATATCTTGGTTAATGACATTTTAATGCAAGTGATGTAAAAGAAATACGATAATATTACCATAATTTAGAATAAAAGTACTCACATTGATTACCGATTAATTTCCTGTTTGATTTATCTTGATATTGACCATTCTATATTTGGAAGCATAACAACATATGAAGTTTAATTAATTTATTATTTTAATAAGCTAATATCATTTCATTAGTTAAGTGTAATCATACTTAATTTATATTAATTATATATATATATATATATACATACATATATATCTCTATGTATCTATATATACATATATATATATATTTTTTAGAAAAAGCCCAAGAGCTAATATGTTGAATAAACAAAGATACAAAATGATAAAAAACCAAAAAGCCACCGACAGACGCAAAAGTGCTAGGGACGTCCCACTTTAGTCTTTCATCTGTCTCTAGTTCTCGGAAGGGAGCTAACTAACAGATTGGTAAAGTGCGTTCCATTACCTGAAGTAACCAAAGTATTGTCCATGAGATTCCTGAGCTCAAGTAGGCCTACATTCTTCCTCTTCCTCCTGGATCTGTAGACCTGTCATTCTTCATTCGAGGATGGACTCATCTGATCAATGAGTTCCAAAGGTGGTCGGACAGGTGTAAGTTGTTGCATATCATGATCCCTATGAGTCTGAGTAACATCAATATTTTGCTCGACCTGATAAGAGAGTAGTGAAGCAGTATAAGTATTGTCACCTGTAATATTAGTGATAGGTTCTGGAGCAGATGAGATATGAAGAATCTCCCTCGCCCTCACGATTGGAGGTTCCAAAGACGGGGGAGCTACAACATTGTGTGAAGACTGAATGGTTGACATATTGCCTGCGAAGTTTGTGACGTCTTCAGGGGTACCCTTTTGATGATCAATAGTGTCAATAACTTTGAGCTGAATATGATGAGCTAGATACTGTGACGTCTTCAGGGGTACCCTTTTGATGATCAATAGTGTCAATAACTTTGAGCTGAATATGATGAGCTAGATACCCTGCCTCTGGCGAAGCACTTTGCTTTTTTGGTCTGAGTTGGGGGTGCAGATGATGATATTGAGAACTGGAGTGACCGAACATATGACAGTTCTAACAGTAAGAAGGAAAATGCTCAATCACAACCTTTTGTCAATATTCATGGTGTTGTGTGCCAACCAAATTTTCTCAGAAGCGGATGAAGTGATGTCTCTTTCAAAAGTACTCTAACTTCAGATGGGCGAGAAAGATTAAAAATAAGACTATTTGTTTTAAGTGGCTTACCATAAGCTGAGGCAATAAAGTAGAACACTTTTTGAGTGGAATAATGAAATTTCAAACCAGGGAGGCGAATCCAAACCGGAATGATTGGTGGTTCCGTCTAAGGGTCAAAATCCACAGACCATTTCATAATCTTTATTGTTCTGTTATCAATCTAGATAATCTTTCTAGCAATTAAACGCATATAATTCTCTTCATTATTAAGTTAAATAAAAGTATGTATTCCATCTAATAGTTCAATTTTACACTCAACAAGGTGCATAAGCTCAAATTGCTTACGATTCAGCTCCATTTTGGGATGACCATACAAAAATTTCTCGACCAAATTTAGACGACGGGAATGAGCAAGTTGAATACCTTCAGCTTCTGTAAAAAAGATCACAGTTTTTTCATTCTTTCTATTAGGTTTTTTTATGTCCTCCTACTCAAACAAATGAGGAAAAGAATACGATTTAGATGTACCTGAGGCTTGGGTACCCACAAGGGTAGCAGCATATGATCTGTCCGAAGCCATATGAAGGTGCAAAGAGCAAATTACGAAACCAAACTTGGAGCAAGGAGTGGAGGAAAGCCCCTCTGTGAGCTGCAGACGACCAGCTAGAGGCAGCTAAGAGACGCCCCCATCACCTTCTCGGGACGACGACAAGCCGCAGAAGCCTGCGACCAGAAGTCTGCCCAGACGTCCCTCAAAAATCGCAGCGAGAGGCAACTGAGAGCCGTTGAAACGGACGCCTCTGAGCCCGACAACCTGTCGAGAGAGTCGTTGAATCAGGATGATAGAGCCGCTGTGACGCGACGAAGAAAGACTGGCGATGAAGACGAACAAGGACGAAACAATTCGACGACGAAGATGAACGAGACAAAACAGTTCGACGAAAATGCAGTGAATCGGAAAAACCAGTGATTGCCATGGGTGAACCCTAGCAGAGCGAGAACAAGGACGAGGATCGCCATCTATATATACATAGATATGTATATATATATATATATATATATATATATATATATATATATATATATATATATATATATATATATATATATATCTTATTATTATTATTATTGTTATATTTTAATAAAAACCTTACCTCGGTCGATCCTATCCCACGTGAGCTAGCATGCGACTCCTTCAACATAGGGCACTGAGTCGAATTTCTTCCTCCTTCCCGCGATGGGCTCGATAACCTCGTAGAGCTGCTCTTCTTAATCCCTCGCATGAAGCCATGCCTCCTCTATTTGCGACGATCTTCTTCTTACGCATGAGGCTCGACCAAGCACCCGCATGAATCTTCCCTTCTCCTTTTGTTCGAACACCTCCCGCACGCTATCTCCTTCCCTTTCTTCTTCGTGCACAAAGATTACTCCTCAACTCGGCTGGATTATTCTTCGCAAAGCTCGACGAAGAAGCGACACCTTCTTCTTCATCTCCTCTGCTCATCACCCAAATAATCTCCTCCTCCCGCACTAGAGATGTGACACTTCTGCCATAATTCTCACTTCATCCCCGTTGCTTGGCTCCAGGTAAGTCGGTCTGCGACTTTATGGGCGAATTTGCCTCTCCAACTTCCTGACCTTCACTCTCTTCTCCCACTATGATCGATTCATTTCCTCTCCCTTCCTGGTTCAGTTTCAGGACTCCTCAATTTATCTTTTTCAGTTTCACAATATTCTCGCTTCTTCTCCCCCTTCCATTCATTTGGCTCGACTCTTCCCATCCTCTTCCATGACTCTTCATTTCTCCTCCATTAAGAACAGAACCGTTACATTTATGACTTTATTTATACTGTCTCTTTCAGTCCCTGCACATAAACATAAAACAAGAAAATTGCTTCTCAATGAAACGAGTCTTTGCCTTTTTATTCGTCCTTGGTACATTTGGTATTTATACAGAGCAAATTATGAGAATTTTATTAGGTTTGAGTTGGAATTCAAATGGCTGATGAATTGCAATATTTAGCCGAGTTTTAGGCCCAAGACTTGCCAAATAGCGTTTTTGAGCTCTCCCCGTTTTAGGTAAATTTACATACATACCACACTATTCTTATGTATTTACATATCTAACGCCTAAACTTTCATATTTAGATTTACATCGCTTTGGTGTTACAAGCATATGCATGAAAAGATATATTTCTCTCTTAACAAATAAGTCATGATATATTTTTAAGTGATTTATTAAAGAATTAAGAGTTATGGGCGTAAATGTATAAAAACCATGTTGTATGTTTGTAAATGCACCGTGTTTTAACAGATTTTTATTCCTCCCATCAAGCTTCTTCTTCATTCAAATCCTGAATCTTAAAAATACCCAACTGATATACTAGCATACAACCACATTTAAAATTTAGGCAGTTTATAGGAAGGATTAACGTGTCTAGGATTTACCAAACTTGAATCTACAGGATTTACTACTTCATGAAACATTATAAAATGATGAAATCTAGCAAATTTGAACCCAAACAGCCCCAACAACTCCTGCTTATTCCTTCTCTTCCAACAAAAATGATTCTACCTAGCAAAACTTCATCATTCTTCACAGCTTGTTTTCCATCCGCAAGCTGCCAAATGGGCTCTCAATTCATTTGCATGAATCGAATTTTATTTTTCTGCATTACTTTTACTTACTAAATTAAAAACTATTTTTACCCCCGCAGGATGCAATGGTGAAGGACACATTAGAGCGTGCCATCGAGCCAAACTTCAACTTGAAGGCCTACCTCCAAGACGCATATATCCACCCAGTCTTCCGCAAGGATGAGTTTGGCCAGCCATTGGCTATGGATGACGAGGAGAACGTCCTTGTGCCCACTAAAAGAAATTCTCGGATGAACACTCCTGGAGAAAGTAGGCGTGGCTCTGATATTGAAGATACTGACAAGTAAATATTTCTTACAACTCAGTTTTTTTTTACTTTATTTTTATTTTGAACTCAACTTTAAGCTGTATTAGAAGATATATTTGTTATAGTTCTATTTGGCATGAAGCTCTGCTTCTCACTATATACATTACATAATGCTATAGCGACATTTTTTTTTTAAGCTATTCAAGACTACATTTGAAAACAGAACTTTATTCTGAACTTGAATTTGGTTACTGGGTCAAAGCTGCCCACACTTGGATCAAGAAAGCTTTGGTGGTGATTTGATAACTAGAATGTCTATGATTTTTGTTGACATTTTGGGTCGACCAGAGCGTAATAGAAGATAATTTAGGCACTGTGTGGGGCAGCTGCTGTGTATAAACTGGTTGTCGCCGCATTTCCTCCCGATTAATTCCAAAAAGACGCTACGCTGCGCTTTTCAAATGACAGAACCAGCGTTTTGAAGCGGCGTTGCGGCAAATAATCTGCCCTAAATGGGTCCTTAAAGTTTAAATAAGGTTAACTTGACTAGGACTGTAAGCTGACATGAGGTTTGTCTTAATGAGCCCATTAGGTACATTATAAGTCTAGCCTAGCTAGAATTAGATCGATATAGGGAAAGTTGGATTCCCAAAGTTCAAAGAGTTATGATGCTATTTTTGGCTTGGGTGGCCTATAAAATAGATGAGGGAATAGAGATTAGTCATATCTCCTATGCTCATGCGAATGCCACTCTGATCTCTCTTAGAGAAAGATATCCTTCCCTCCATTTGACGTAAAAGTATTTTATTTTACAATGTTTATATCTACAACACCCAAAATATTTTTATATAATTTTAAAAATATCACCACCATTAATTTA
>NEWO01000830.1:184213-214398 GCA_003013225.1 Phalaenopsis aphrodite
GACCAGTCACGTAAGAAGGAAAATATTACATCCGGTGTATGGACATAGATTAAGGTTCGGACACCAATAGCATTACGACACCAGTTTGTCTAGTTGGACCCACTTCAACTAATAAAAACGGTGATGTTTAGCAGTGAGCTGAACCAGGCCCGAAACAAGGTCGGAATTTAAAAAAATGATGACATTCAAATACACAAGCCTTTGTTTTCATTTCTTATTTACTCTTTGAGTTTTTCTATTTTGTGTCCATGCATGTCTTCATTTTCTCTTTATATTCAAAGGTTTCCATTTAGGCTTTTTTGTTGCATATTGAGTAAAGCGACATCCACGAAGATCAGTTGTGATAAATCTACTTAACACTCAATAGAGCAATTTTGAAAATGGAAAGTAAAAAATTTGGCGAGAAGAATGAAATGAAGGTGAGTTTAATTGTCATTGAAATTATAACATTATTTTGTATTATTTGAAGTGTTTTGTAGTTTAAATCAATATATTTTTATATTGATGTATCATGTTTAAATCATATGTAACCCTGTTTTATTGTTTGAATCATTGTATTTTAATAATATAAGCTTTGATTTGTTCGATTTATTTTGTTAGTAAAAAAGAAGGAATATCTGCTAACTTTTAGTACAAAATTTTTCATATAGGGCATTGAAATTTTAACATTATTTTTCATTGTTTGAAGTATTTTGGAGTTTAAATCAATGTATTTTTATATTGATTTACCATTTTTAAATCATGTGTAATCTTATGTTGTAGTTTGAATGAATGTATTTGAATAATATAAGCTTTCACTTGTTTGATTTATTTTGTTAGCAAAAAGAAGGAATATCTACCAACTTTTAGTATGTAATTTTCATATAGGAAATGTACATAATATCATAATTTTTTATTTATCATATTAGAGAAGCAGAAGATATGATTCAGTTATGAAAAAAATATAATATATTCATCTATATCACCACAATACCACCACTAAACCATTTTTCTAAAATATGGTAAAACTCTTAGAACATAAAATTTCAAATTAATAAGATGCATAATGCCATAATTTATTATTTCTTATATCATAGGACCAAAAGATATGGTTCATTTGTGAGAAAAAAATACAATATATTCATCTGTACCACCATTATAACACCATTTGTCTAAAACATAGTAAGACTTTTAGAACATGAACTTCTATACTAAAATGTACATAATATCATAATCTATTGTTTCTCGCATCAGAGGATGAGAAGATATGATTCATTTCTAAGAAAAAATATGATATATTCATTTATGTCACTGCTATGTTGACCTCATGAGTAAAATACTTATTTTAGACTATTTAATAAAGTATCTTATTCATTAAATAAAACGTTAATTTAAGGCATAAAAATAATCACTCACTTTGCTTTCAAGAAACCTTTGAAATCATTTATTCCTTCACTTCTTTCAACTAATAACTAAATCAATTAAAAGGACATATAACTATAAGAATTACATCCTAAAGAAAGTCTTATTTAAATATAAAAGAATTATTAAAATTGCAAACTTAACTTTAGAATTCTTTGCTTTCCTCAAATTCTAAGGATTTATCTGATTCTTCACACTTCTTAATTTGAATAAAATTAATAACATTAATTAATTTAACTAAATTACATCCTTAATTCCATTAATAACATAAAATTTAAAATTTACCTTATAAGCTTTCAAGTCAATCTACTCCCTTACCCGCTCGCTTCACAAGCTTACTCTCCTTCAATGTCAAAATCTCTGTATTAAAGTCATGATTAAAATTGACCTCGGATTTAATCAGGCACACAAACAAATTCATTAAATAACTTAATAAAAAACCCTACTATACCTTAAATCTTTTGGTTGTCCAACTCTCCCCCTTACACAAAATTTATGTCACCTCTTTGCCACAATTTTCTTGATTTATTAGTTTCAATCATATCACATACAGTTAAGCTTAAACTTAAAAAAAGCATATATGTACATATAAAATTATAATTAAATAACATAATTAATTAAAATAACCTAAAAAAAACTTACCTTATTTACAGCTGCCCTAAAATTCCTACAGTCTCGGCGAACCCCAACATAGCACACAAAGCTAACTCCTTCCTCCACGACATGTCTTGGCCCAAAGAGCTCTCCATATCTTCTCGATATAGCCGCATGTGGCCTATTCATTCTTCCTTCACAATTTCACAAGGAAAATTGCGCACGCAAAGTCGATCACGGCTTCCTCTACACAAGAAGACAGCGCTTCTTCCTCGTCCCTCACACGCACCAACAAACAAAAAATCAACTTTCTCCTCCTTAATTACTGTTGATCCAGGTAAGGCACCTTTGATACCTTCTCCCTCTATTCTTCCTTCATGAGCACATACAATCTCCCTCATCCTTAAAGTGGTCTTATTCTTCTTCTTCCTTCTCGAATTCTTTTCTAGCTATCTATTCCCTCTATTTGATTAGGAGTGAAGAACGACCCAGAGATGCGCTCCCCCTCTCAACTTACCTTAACGAAAACAATTTGATTTATTGATATTATTATTAATTTTTTATTTAATATTATTATTCTTTCATTCTTTTATTTAAAATTCAGTTATAACTTTACATGGTCAGCTCTGGACAGATTCAGCCATCTTCTAATCTCAATTTAATTCAAATATGTTGTTAGCAATGCATTTTGATGGTCAAATATCATATGCTTAAATTAGGTATACGTGAAATATCAGCTGCAATAATGTTAAAAGAAGGCTTAGGGCACAGCATTGGTAAGGAACGCTACTTTATTGCCACATTACAGCCAAATCAAAGGAAATAAGTGACAGGCTGCAATGCACCCTTTAAGATCACTTTTATTATATTTATTATTATTTTATTTATATCTTAATTTAAAGTAAAATATATTCAGAATGTTATCACATATTTAGTTATTTTTANGTCATTAATTAACAATCACCCTAATAAAGTAGCATATGACATCAATATTACATGAATAACACGGTAATAACGCACCAATAACACAATTTAAACACAAAAAAAAATAGATGAATAAAACACAAATAATACAATAATAACACATCTAAACTATGTCATGGAGGTATCTGTGAGTCCAACGAATTTGGTTTTATGCAGTTATAGAGTAGGGTTTTTCTCTGCTAATGATTCAAATCCATTATGTGTTATTCATGTGGTATTGTCGTGTTATTGTTGTGTTTTTTATGTTTTACTGGTATATTACTGATGTGTGATGCTATTGACGTATTATTATTGTGCTATTGTTGTGTTACTGATGTGTTACTCGTATTTCTCGACTCTGGTTTACGTGCATACCGTGATTTTATCGAACGAATCGACGCCATGACCTTCGCTTTCGCCGGAAGCTACGTTGCGCCGGAGATTTTCGCCGAGTTGCGCCGGAGATTTTCGCCGAGGAAGAAGTAGGCCCTAAACTCTCGTAATAGTGTGTAAAGTTGAAATATGATTCGGGAAAAGTAAAAAGGTTCGGGTAATTCATCGGGCCGGGCCATAGGTCATTAAATTTAATATTTATTTTAATTTTATTTTGAAATAAAAGGTGGGACCGTAGTTTACAGCTGGCGCAGTTTTATTGGCTACGCACCTTCCTTACGGTGCGTAGTACTGATGGAATAATTCTTCCTTTCTTCATGAGCACATATGATCCTTCTCATCCTTAAAGAATTCTTATTCTTCTTCTTCCTTCTCGAATTCTTTTCTCACTATCTGTTCCCTCTATTCAACTAGGAGTGAAGAGCGACCGAGAGATGCCCTCCCCCTCTCAACTTCCCTCAACAAAAACAATTCAATTTATTGGTATTATTATTAACTTTCTTAGTTACTACTATTATTCTTTCATTCTTTTATTTAAAATTCAGTTATAACTTTACATGGTTAGCTCTGGACTGAATCAGCCATCTTCTAATCTCAATTTGATTCAAATATGTTGTTAGCAATGCATTTTAATGGTCAAATATCATATGCTTAAATTAGATATACGTGATATATCAGCTGAAATAATGTTAAAAGGCTTAGGGCTCAGCATTGGTAAGGAACGCTATTTTATTGCCACATTACAACCAAATCAAAGGAAACAAGTGTCAGGCAGCAATGCACACAAAATTTATGGACCCTTTAAGATCACTGTTATTATATTCATTATTATTTTATTTATATATTAATTTAAAGTAAAATATATTCAGAATGTTATCACATATTTAGTTATTTTTAAAAATACTTAAAAAATAAATAAACATGCTTTTTAGATAAAATAAAGAACTGCAACACAAAAAGAAACTAAAAAATAGCATTTGGGCGTTTCCAAGAACTAAATAAAGCCTGCAGATCAATCAAATGGTGGCAAGCTATCAAACTTCATAAATCAAAAGATTACAAACGTCTGCAGGCTTTAGTTAGTTCTAGGCTGGTGAGCAAAGCCAAGTCAGGATGTTCATGGCTTCAGATTGAGCCCAATGGCTTGTCTGCCCCCCAAACAATGATTATTAACAAGTTTCCAGACATTCTTAACAACCCCATTTGAAACAGTTGAAAAGGCCAGCTTTGCTGACTTCTGATGTGCTTCCAAGAGCTCGGCGCGGCTTAGTAGCTGCTTCAATGCATCCACAAGTTCTTCTTTCCCCTTAACCTGCATATTTTTTTAAAAATAATACAATTAAACTTGGATGTCTATTACAGAGCTGAATCTAATTTGAATGCTATAAAATGATAATTTTAATGCCATCAAAGAGAATGCATACTGAAAACTAATAGAGAAAGCATTATTTTAAAAAAAAATTACAACCCACTCATGCTTTAGTAGGGACAAATATACGAGAAATATTTGCATACGGAATACGCACGCAACTCTGCGTGCGTACTCCATTAACCCCTTAATACCCTCATAATAAACTATGTATGGCATTGAAATAGTACGGCGAAGGTTATTGGACTTATATGTTATTGAAATTAATATTTCAATAACCCCCTAATAACCGCGAAGCGGAGGTTATTACGCACGCAGCTTTGCATGCATAGTCTGTATACAAATATTTCCCCAAATATAGAGCCTAAGATAAATGGTCATCCAGGTTTTGAAAATGAAGAAAAGAGAAGAAGGCTTCCACACCTGCAAAACTGACGAGGAATCAACTTGCTTCATCTCTGTTAACATGCGGGAGAAGTGTCCCAAATGAGGACCTGTCAAATCAATATAGCACTGAAGAAAACAGAGAGTAAAAAAAACAAAGAAAGTAAAATCTGCAACAGAGTAGCTGAGTACCAGTGAGAACAGCACACCCAGCTGCAGCAGCCTCAGAGAAATTGTGACCAGAAAGACCAGACTGAAAAGATCCTCCAATAACAGCTATCGGAGTAACCCTATAAAGCATTCCAAGTTCCCCTGTACAGACACTACTAAAGTGTCAACCACCATAGAGTCCCTGGAAAATTAAACAGCTATCGATAATTCAATTACATAAACTGTGTTCAACTTTTATTTAAGGAACTTGGCGAGAAGGCTTAATTAGAAAAAGAAATAGGAAATTTTTCAGATGCGAACACCTACTTTAATAATTACAAGTTAATTGTTTTAATTAATTAAAATTAAACTATGTTAAAAGTTTAAAAATGTTACCAAATTGGAAATTTAAAAAGTTAATTTGATTTAAACGTGATATCTAATGTCGTATATATTAAGATTTATGATGAAATAGCTTAATAATAAGAATGTGACAATCACTCCATTGGAAATTGCAAGGAACTGTAAATATTCATCTAGGATTATTATTAGAATATATATATATATATATATATATATATATATATATATATATATATATATATATATAATTCAATAATCAAATAATTCACTTGATAAATTATAAATAAATGAAATTAACAATAATAAAGAATAGAAATAAATAAGAATTTATTTAGTCTAACTTGTTCCTATAGGTGCACTTAAAAGACTAGACTGCTTGAAGAAATGATAACAAACCGCATTGTAGAGGTGGCTAAATATATTTTTATTTTACAATAATTCTTTTTTTTTTTTTTACTGCCATGGAAAATATTGATCACACCATGAAACATTTTAAAACCTAGTAAACAAACAACCAAAACTTCTTAAGATCTTAGAAAACAACATTAAATTTGCAAAATTGCAAGAATATGATGAAAGCCCTGTGATTTATCCCAGAAGTATCTTTTTGGGTTCCTTCTATGGTATTTATAGTCAAGTCAGAATGTCATTGATGTGTCTAAAGATCCCAAGAGTCATCCATCTTCTCCATCAAGTGATCAATTCCCTGCATAAAAAACTTTCCCCACCAAGTTATCAGTCCTTGGGTTTATAAGAGAAGCTTCAAATAAAGATGCGTAGTTTCGCAATCTGTTAGTCTATGGGTACTGTAATGGAGAAGCAGGATTAGGCAGATCCTCAAACATGACTCTTGAGTCTTAGCTTTTTTATCATTTCTGGACTCGCTTTGTGTGTCAGCTTCAGACTCAGTAATAGACGTTGCTACAAAACTTTGCTTGCGCTTTGCTCTCGCTCTTCTATTCTGGAACTAGTTGTAGACATTAGTTTCAGAGATTTGGACGCGTTTTGTGAGCTCGAGTATTACTTCTTTGATCTTCTGTTTGGAGGAAGTCCCATTTCCCAGATCGAATATGCTCTCCAGGATCTAGAGCTACATGGGCGCTTGTGTTCAACTTTATCTTGAAGCAAGTTTATGAGTGGTTAACGTCATCATGGGATCACAATACAGGCTTCCAAATCTCATACCTGCAAGGGAATCGAGTTGAGCCGAAACGGCCCTATGCATCTTGACGAGCTGCTCATACACTGCAATCTGACACCGGAAAATCTCCATTTGCTTGTCGGTCATCTCACCTTCACGTACAGAACTCCTCTCTTCTCCTATCTTCTCCGTCATTGAAAAATGTAAGGAACTTCACCCACTCCTTTGCTCATACTCTCTTCCCCAATTCACCTCATATCTTCCTCGAGAGATAGAGGGAGGTAATATAAGCAATGTGAGAGATTTCTCTATACAATAGTTATGTTTATTTACACATACTTTTACTATTTCCAAACATTTCTTAAATGCAAAATTATATATATATATATATATATATATATATATATATATATATATATATATACATTTTAAATGTTAAATGCAAGAAAATAAAAAAAATATGATATATACATATATATGGGGGTCACCATTGAATGGTATTAGTAGATGAATGCAACGGACTCGTACACAAAATGAAAATGATTGCATACCTTAATGATAAATTGAAAAATGTTAAACGTATTTTTTTAAGTGCTTTTTTTTTACGGAGGCACCCACTAATTAAAAAGTGTAACAAAAATAAATGAAAGAAAATAAAAACTAATTTTTATTACACTTTTACTGAACACAAACTTTTACTATTCATTGTACTTTTATAAAATATTTTAAAATGATAATTATTGTAATTTAGAAAAATCTGTCCACTGAATAATTTAACTCGAGCATTCAATTACTAACATTTTATAGGAAAATTTGTTTTAGGCAAGATGGATTATAGAGAGTACGCGTACAAGCCCTGAGGAGCGCAAACTAATAGGTAATATATGTTAGTTTTTATTCTGTTAGTTGTAAATATTTAAAAATTTGTACAAACAGGTTGTAACTTTAAATTTCATAAATAAAATGACACTTTTGGATTTCATTTTAAATATAAAACAAAATTGTTAGATAGTTTTTCTCCGACAGATAAACATTTCTCACCTTGGTAATTCAAAGCTCTAGAAGCAAGTCGTGATAAGAGTGGTATTAGAGCCTAGATAAGAATAGGGATAATATAAAAATGGTCATAAAAAACAAATAGGAAAATCATTAATAATCAATAATAAAAATAAAAAGTAATTCTAATGTTTATGTTAATAATGTAAAATTTTGATATCTCGGGGCAATTAATATCGATCTGTATGATATTGATGGGAAAAATAGAGAGGCAAGGGCTAGTGATCAGCTCAATGCAACGTGTCCAACACGTACTGATCCTCCAATCAAAGGTGTTAGCTTCCCTATAGAGACATTTATTTAGATGATGGACATAATGACAACTGCTTCTGAATTCTCAGACCCAGGCTAGTGTTAGTGGAACAAAGCAGATGGATAAGTATCTGAAGTTATTCCAAGACATGAGATTACTTTTATTTTCAGGAACAAGGCCAGTTGAGGCTAGGAACTAACTATTGCGAATCAAGAAAATCATTGACAATTGTCCTGCCCTTGGGAGAGAAGTTTTTCATTTGTAGCTTTTACTTTCAAGGGGTAAGCAAAGAGATGGTGTAGGGACAACTAGAAGAGAAGTTTGGAGGACGAGCCAGTAGGCAGATTCAATAGAAGGATTTTGTGAGAATTTTCTGTGATTGGTTTATTCATCTTTCCGCCAAGGGAAAGATGCAGGACAAATTTATCAAACTGGTGCAGGGCAACCACTCCATCATATAGTATGAGACTGAGTTTATGATCCTATCTCGATACACACCTCAATTAATCCCTAATGTCAAAGAAAAATGTCACTTGTTTCTACCTGGGTTAAAGGATGTGATTAAATAGCCTTTAATCCTTCTTGTCATTGAGGATTACCGGTCATGGTGGAGAGGATGAGAATAGAGATTGAATTCAAGGCTATACAGAAGCATAGAGATTTTTAAAAGAGGTGAGGAGATGATTGGTCCTGATCAGGACAACCTCCTCAGACTGTTCAATTTGGGCAATCCAATTGGAAGAGACCTAAGCTCAATAACAATAGTAATAATAGTTTCACTAATAGCAATAGTAGTGTGACCGCTTGTGCCAAGTGTGGAAAGGCACACAAAGGAGAATGCTAGTAAGGCACCAATATCTATTTTTGGCATCATTAGTTAGGACACATGATGAGATCACCTACTTTAGTTCAGAGGCCTCCTACAGATACCAGAGCTAGTGCTCCTCCTTTTCAGAGAACTTTTGGCAGGCAGAAGTTAGTTGAGTCGTCAATATTAACTTTAGCTCCAAGACAGACACGACAGGGTGTACAACCTAGAATATATGCATTGACTCAACAAGAAGTAAAAGATTCACTTGACGTCAATAATGATATTTCTTTATTTCAGTACATCTGCCAAATCTTTATATATTATGAGACTTTTATATTCTTCTTATTAGAGATTTTGTATTTATAAAAACAAATCAGTTAGAACTCTATTTGACACTAAAGTATCACATTCATTTATCTCTGAAGAGTTTGTGAGATTCAAAGTATTGAATTCATTCAAGATGCTTGATGCCTTATTAGTCATTCTACCAAATTGGTCCCTCATAACTGCTGATAGAATTTGTGTGAATCTGACGATATGTGATAAAAGTTTGAAGGTAGTGTTAATACTAACATAATTCAAAGTGATTGTAGGGATGAATTGGCTATCAAATTACTTCACAACCAATATCCCTGAAGATGATGAATTTAAATTTGTGTGAAGATAGATGAGTCTTATCAATGATAATATCCAGCTTAAAAGGCTTTCAAACTGTTAACAAAAGGGTACCAAGCTCAAGTCATTGATATTGTGAAAAAACCAAATAACTTGGAAGATATACTAGTAGTAACGGAGTACCAAAAGTCTTCTTAGTGATTTGTCAGGTTTGCCTCCCAGAAGAGAGATTTGATTTACTAAATGTGGGACCACTAACAAAGGCATCTTATAGGATGGCAGTTAATAAGCTACAAGAATTAAAGAGTTAGTTACATGACTTATTAGAGAGAAGATTTATCAGACAAAACACTTCCCCTTGGGGAGCTCAGATATTTTCTGTTATAAAGAAAGAAGTGGGCTTGAAGCATGTATTGATTATCGAGAATTAAACAAGCTCACAATCAAGAACGAATACAAATTGCCGATGATTGAAGATCTCTTTGTAAATTGGAAGGGACTTCCATATTTTCTAAGATTGATCTGTGATCAGGTTATTACAACTAAGAATTAAAAAAGATGACATGACAAAGATTGCCTTTAGTGCCAGATACAGGCATTATAAGTTTGTGGTGATGCCTTTTCAGTTATCAAATGCTCTCCTTGTCTTTATAGGCCTGATGAACAGAATATTTAAATTATTTCTAGATAGATTCATGATTGTCTTTTTTGATGTCATTCTAATCTATTACAGTGGTGAGACTCATAACATCGATCATCTTGGCATAGATCTATAGACATTGAAGGACAACCAATTATATGAATAATTGTCAAAGTGTTAATTCTGGTTGAGAAGCATTGCATTCTTGGGACATATCATTGACAGTGAACGTATCACAATGGACCAGAACTATATTAAAATGATTGATGATTGACCTACATTAACTACTGCTATAGGAGTTCGGATTTCTCTATATCTATCAAGCTATTACAGAAGCATTGTTCCGGGGTTCTCTCAGATTTCAATGTCTTTATCCAGACTGCCTTAAAAGGCGATGAAATTTGAGTGGACAAATTGTTGTGATCAAGATTTCTAGAAGTTGAAAATGTGCTTGATGATAGCCCCAGTATTGATGACCCCCTCCAGGACAGAGAACTTCAAAATTTATAGTGATGCATGTGCTTATGCAATACAAAAAAGTTTCTTGTAGTAAGAATTATCTGACAAATGATCTGAAGCTAGGAGCAGTCGTATTTGTTTTGAAGATATGGAGACATTATTCATATAGAATTAGTGTGAAGTATTCACATATCACCAAGGTTTAAATTATGTTTTCAAATAAAAGAGGTTGAATTTAAGGTGAAGGCGATGAATTTAGCTCATTAAAGATTATGATTTGAATATAAAATTATGATTTAGATATACAAGATCACTCGTGGAAAGCAAATGTCATAGCAAACGTGTTAAATAGGAAAGCATGTAGAGTACTAACTAGGTAATTAAGCAACAAGAATTAATAAAGACATGGAGCGTTTGCAGTTATTTGCACCAAATGTTGCAGCAGACGTGTTAAACAGGAAAGCAAATGTCGTAGCAGACGTGTTAAACAGGAAAGCATGTAGAGTACTAACTGGGTAATTACAAGAATTAATAAAGACATAGAGCGTTCGCAGTTATTTGTAATTGCACCAAATGATGAAAGTTTTGTACTATTGAATCAGATGCTAATTCAACCATCTTTGAAAAACAAAATACAAGATGCATTGCCACTAGATTTAGAATTTCAAAAAATATTAGACCAAGTGAATGCAGGTCAGATGGAGAAATTTGAGATCGATGAAGAAAAACTGTTGAGATAAAAAAATAGAATTTGTATCCCTGATGTGAAAGATTTATGGAAAGAAATCCTGAAGAGGCACACTATTCATAGTATACAATACATCCAGAAAGCAACAAGATGTATCAGGAACTGAAAGTTTTATTCTAGTGGCTAGATTTAAAGCATAGTGTAGTAGACTTTGTAACAGGGTATCCTACTTGTCAGATGGTTAAGACTGAGCATTTCAATTTGAGAACAAAAATAGAAATTTGAATGGTGATTCCAATCGTTCCCAATACCAAAATAGAAATTTGAGGACATTGCTATAGACTTTGTGACTGGGTTACCAAGATCGAAGCATGGTCGGGATGTTGTATGGTGATTATTCATAATCTGACCAAATCAACACATTTATTGTCTATTAGAGATATAGATTCTGTGGATAAGTACAAAATTTATGTAAGTGAAATTGCACGATTGCATGGATTCCTAAAGACAATTATTTCAGATAGAGACAATAGGTTCACATTCAGACTATGATGGAAAGTTTAAGAACCTTTGGGCACTCAACTAATGTTTAGTACAATTTTTCATCCTCAAAGTCAATCAGAAAGAACGATCCAAATCTTAGAAGACCTGCTTAGACTTTTTATACTTGATTTTCATGAAAATTGGGAAGAGTGTATACCATTGATAGAATTTTTTTTTTTATAACAATAGCTAGAATTTTTTTTTATAACAATAGCTTTCAGACTAATATTTGTATAACTCCTTATAAAGTCCTTTATAGAAAGAAATGCACGATGCCTATTCATTGGGCAAAAATTGGTGAAAGAAAAATAATTTGTTATGATTTAGTTGATGAAATTGCTAAAAAGATCCAGCTAATTCGTATTAGATTGCGAGCAGTTAGATAGGCAGAGGAAGTATTATGATTCTAAGCACTAGCCAATTAAATTTGAGGTAAGAGAATATATTTTAATGAAAGTTAGCCCGACAAAAAGTGTTAAACATTTTGAATAGACTGGGTAGTTAAGCCCATTATATATTGGTCTGTATGAAATTGTGGAGAAGATGGGAAAGTTGCTTATAAGCTTGTCTTACCTTCACATATATATGGGGTACATAACATGTTTCATATTTCTTGTTGCATAAATATATTGTTGATAAGGCTAACAAGATTGTCACAGAACCCATATATATTCAACTTTACCAAACATTTATGGATGAACCAGAAAGAATCATAAAGCATGATGTAAATCAGCTTAGAAGTAGAGAGATGTCATGTGTTTGTGTATTATGGAAGCACGGAACTAAAAAATGTCACGTAGGATAAAAAATCAGAAATGAGAGAAAGATATCCACGACTTTTCAATTAAGGAATGAAATATATTCTTCTACTTTAAATTTTAAGGAAGAAATTTTTTTTAGGGGAGATTGTAATAATACCCAATAAAAAAATGAAATTGCCTATTTATGGTACTTGAGAGGCAAGTGTCATTACCTCGACTTTTTGTCGATTATAGAAGGCTTGTATGAGAGAATATTTTCTCGTTCCTTCACTCCTCAAGCAAAGAAGCAAAGAGTGTAAGAGACAAAAAGGAAATCGAGGGAAAGGGAGAGGAGTAGGAATTGTGCCCTAAAAGAAGGGGAAGAAGAAGAAGACGGAGGATTGATCGAGGAAACGTTTTGCAATGTAGAGTTTAAATCTTTGATTCGACGAATAAAGACTTAAGAATAGAAGAAAATTGAGAAGTTGCATCTTAGGTAAAAAATTTGACTTAATAATTTAGAAAAATTTATTCATATTTAATTGAATTAAATATTCAGAAACCCCATATGTTAATTAATTAAATTGTGTTCATTTTTTGTTTAAGGAACTTAACAAGTGGGCTAAATTGAAAAGGGAAAGGAAAAATTTTCGGGTATGAAAACCTACTTTAATAATTACATGTAAATTCTCCTAATTAATTAAAATGAAGCCATATTAAGTTTAAAATGTTGCCTAATTAAAAATTTAAAAAGTTAATTTGATCTAAAATGTAATATATATTATTGTATATATTAAGATTTATGATAAAATAACTTAATACTAAGATAACAGTACAGCATAATCACTTCATTAGAAATTGTAAGGAACTGTGAATATTCATCTAGTATTATTATTAATGAAACATAGATGTAAAAACCAACAAATAGAAATCACCAAAAATCCTGGTCTCATGCCAAAACAGCAAAAAAAATTTCCATAAAAGTTTTCATTAAGGTCTGCAACATGTTTGAATAATTCACATCCCATTGCACAAATTTGAGTTAAAGTATGAATTTCATTAAGCATTTAGTGAATTTTACATTCCTAGAGAATACATTTATAACCCACAAAAGAATTAAAAGTCAGTAGTTTGTCAACATAATTAGAAAGTAAAATATAACTTCGGCCATTTCCATTATGGACTTTTGTGCAAACCCGCAATTAATCAAATTTAAGATCTTCCTACAATGGAAAATAAGAAAAAAAAAAACTGTGATTTCTTGTTATACAATTCACGACTAAGAATATCTTGAGTACTGCTAGCAATTGATTCCTCTGAAAGTCACATATTAAGACTTCACACCTGTTACAACTGCTAAAAACTAGAAAGAGAAAACTTTTTTGTGGAAATCTTAGAAAATTTGGTTCATTCCATATTTACCTCTCATATCAATAAATCTTAGAAAGAGAAGACTTTTTTGTGGAAATCTTAGAAGATTTCTTGTCATTCCATGATTAGGATATCTTACGAAACATTTGGTTTAGTTTATTCCTTTCGTATTTTATATTTTTCTACATTATATTCAGAATAATTTAATTCCCTAATTTATGTGAAATATGTTTGGTAAGTTTGTAAATAATGAGGGATTGATTTCTCTATATATATGTACCCTATTTGTGAAGAATGAATAGAGCACTTTTTCCTCCCTAAGATTCTACATGGTCTCAGAGCATAAGAAAAAAAACCGTAGCTTCTTCCTTTCACTGGAATTATCCAACAACCACAAGAAGTTTGAGAAGATCTGTTGAGACTGTGTTCTTCAATTTGGAGGTAGTTGTGAAGATCATATCCTAGTGTGTGAATTGCCCTATTATAATAGCTATTAGCCCGGTATTAAAATCAATCCTTATTAAGCATTATACGACAATAAATGCAAAACTCCATTATATTGACTTGAAGTGGGAGAACAACAACTATTAGGTCCTGAATTGATTGATGAAGTCACAGAAAAAATTAAATTAATCAGAGACAGACTGAAAGCAGCTCAGGATCAAAAGCAAAAATAATATGACCCAAAGCACAGCGTAGTGGAGCATAAAGTTGGTGATTTTGTATTCTTATAATTCAGGCCAATGAAAAGGACAACTAGATTTGGTCAAGGAAATAAATTGAGCCCCAGATATATTGGTATATTGGTCTTTTCTAAATTATAGAATGGATTAATCTAGTTGCTTACAGGCTAGATTTACCTGCAAAAATTTAGACATTCATGATGTGTTTCACATTTCATTGTTGAGAAAATAAATTGCAAATGCATGCCAGAGGATTTCATGTAAAGATAACAAGTACAAAAATATTTATATGTTCAAGAGCCTGAGCGAATTTTAGAAACAGATGTTAAAAAGTTGAACAACAAATTCCTTATATCAAAATAAAATGGAAGCACGGGCCCGAAAAAGTTGTATGGGAAAATGAACAAAAAAAGCAATAAAAATATCCCTTCCTGTTCAAATAAATCTGAAAATTTAGAAGATAAAAGTTTTTTAGGAGTGGAGTACTGTAAAACCCACTTTTGGACGAATCAGATAAAATTCTTGGTAATTTTAAAATATATCCAAATATTCACATTTCCCAAAATCCAAATGAAATAATTTTATAAAATTCTACATATTAAATCGATTAATTTGATATATATCACTACGCATGAATTATAAGTATATGGGAAGATATGAAACTTTAAAATAACTACTTAATTAACACTTTAATTAAGCCTAATTAATCTTCCCTAATTGCAGCATTTAGCCATTTGACTTTCCTCGCACATTCATGTGATTGCAACAGCTTGATTTAATCAAATGGCAAGAATTTATCGGGATTGAGTTAAAAATGTGGCATTCCTTTCATTATTTCCCCTTCTCCGCATTTGGTTCTGCACGTCTAGGGCAATTGATACACCAAAAATATGTTGGATTTCTTATATGTATTTTTACTTATTTTTTGTGATATTGTACTTTAAATGAATGTATTTTTCATGTTTAGTTGCAAGTATGATGATTTTAGGTGTTTGGAGCCAAAGGAAGCAAAAAATGAATGAATTTGGAGGAAAAAGAGACAAAGTGGCCAAAACTGCCTACTGGCGCCGACACCAAAATGGGCGTCGGCGGCGCCCGAAGCCGACTTATGCCCAAATTCAATGTATTTGGACGGATTTTGAAAAGATGCTTGGGAAATCTCTTGGGGAATTCGTTCTAAACGAATTTAAACTGTTTTTGGTGCCCGAATTCAGTTGTGTTAGTGTAGGGGAGAGTGTTTCCACTTGTTTGGAGAGTGTGAGAGAGTTGGGGTTTGTGTTGGATTCCTCTCTAAAGAGGGTAGGACGAGAAGGAAAGTGAGAGATTTCTTCTCCCTTATTCATCTAAAGAATGAATTGTGTGGAGTTGTAAAGAGAGAAGAGAATTCAAAGGAACTTTAAGAGATTTCCTTGGGGAAGAACTTGAGATAAGTTGTATTTACTTCTTATGGTTGTATGATGTTACTTTTAAATATAAAATTCTTGTTTTGTCGTATCTTCCTCATGAGTTCTAAGTAGATTTCTTTGTTTTTCTTATTGCAATGAGATGTGGTGATGTGATGATTTAGATTGGTTGTGTCGAATTCATGCTGAAATGTTGTGATGATTTTACACATAGTGTTTCATTTACTTTTCGATCTGACCAATTGATGGTAAAGTTCATGGAGGTTGAATGCAAATAAATAGGAAAATATATTTTATTGGGCGTAGAATTGGAGATTTTAGAGTGACAGACTAAAATCTTCAATTTGGTCATAGTGTTTGTAAGCTAAAGCAAGAGTTAGCCTTCAGGGAAAGGGAAGTGGAAGCTCTGTAGTGACAGTTAATATCCTCCTAGCCTAGCTATTGATTTAGGAGATAAACCTAAGATTCGTCAATGTTCTTTACAACACTCGAAGATGGTAAAAAATATGAATGCTCCTATTTGGCACAACACAATATCCTACTAATCTTTATCTTTCACTCACCACAGCATCATTGTAAAGGGGAGGACATCTTCTCCATATTTGAAACTTGCAACACAAAAACTTAGTTTGGCGTTAGATAACTTGCTTAGAAGCTTAGTTAGTACTTTAATGAACTTGAATATTTAATCGTCTTTATACTATTAGTGACTTCAATATTTTCAGCACGGGCATTGTGAATTGGATATTGGCTCTCTGCACTACGTTTTGCATTTTAAAGTTCCGTTGTATTCCTTGTGGGATCAATAACCAGGACTTCACTAGAGTCATGTTTTACTTAAGCGATATGTATATTTGCATTCATAACTGCGACAAAATAGACGATATAAAAATTAAATTAGAAATCGAGCATTTAGAAAGTCGCGGTATTGTTGCACAATGGGGCGAGCGTCGGGGGAGAAAAGAAGGGATGAAGAAAGTATTAAAAGAAATCTTAAGGGAGGATTTATGCGGGGAAGCCTTTCAAGGTGAGTTATAGTAAGTGGATTATATTTGAAATAAAATCAATAAAAAAGCTAGAATGTCATGAATCTCTAAGAGTATTATGTTTCCAAGTGGGTTACACTAGGCGGCAAGCTCGAGGCGAGCTTGAAGAAACTCGTGCAGGATTGTCCTGTCGATTCAGGTGAAATGACCCTATGCTAAATTAAGAATAAAAACTTTATGTACGATTTCTATATGATTTCTTTTGACATATGAGCGCATTAGAAGTTTCTGCATATTATTAAATATTTCATGGGTTACATGAATGTCAGCTTGAATTGAAAATGATGATATTATGATTTTCTTATTGTATTGATATAATGACCATGTTTACAAAATCTTCTTTTACAGGTATTTATATCATGCGATTTATGGATATGATTTATGATTTGTCTATGGTTAATGTTTGCTACAGGAATGTCGCAAGTATTATGATAGGTAAACTATTACGTGAATGCTTACAAGAATGCATGATAGAGAATAAGAAATTCCCGACTTTAGGTATTCAGGCAGGGACAAAGTCAAGAACAGTTGGGATCAGACGTGAGCGGATCTGGAAACTGTTGGTATCAAGAGAGCTATTAATAATTGCTATGTTAGGAGGGACCCAAAATTTATCAATAGTGAAATGAAAGTAGTCAAAGCCTATACAATTACAAATGATATTTCTAATATGACATGCATTGATTTTAAAATCAATAAGGATATGACTAAGATTGCACATGAATGAATAGAATACATATTTGATGTAATTGTTATTGTTTACTGCATTTCATGCATTTTACTTTAAATGTCATATATGATTAAAGCATGTATGTTCTACTATTATGAGCTACATATGAACATGCATGTTGTCTTCATTTCATCTATGAAAATCTTACTTTAGTATTGGTTATTTGCTTGAGCTTATAGCTCACTCTTATATTGTTGACTTTTAGAAAAAAGTAAGGAGCACCTAGTCAAGTAGCTAGTGTGATGTATACCTTTTAAATTGTATAGTTTTGTGAGATCTAGAAAAAAGTAAGGAACACCTAGTTAAGTAGACTAGTGTGACGTATACCTTTTACATTGTATAGTTTTGTGAGATTATACAGATTTTTGGGTATGCATATTTCTTATGTTGATTTTTTAGCAGCTATATATATATATATATATATATATATATATATATATATATATATATATATATATATATATATATATATATATANTATATATATATATATCAGGCGGGAGGCTCTGCTAGAGTTTCGTCTCACGGTGAACCCTAGCGTCTGCTATGGTGACTTCACGCTCGAAGGAGTTTGCGCCTGACTTCCTCTATTTTGTCTTCTGTCGTCCAGTTTAGTGCTTCGTCTGTTTTGGAGAACTTTGTTAGATAAGGAGGACACAACAATTGTAATAGGATTAGTAAGAACGGAAGATTTCATCTCTTTTAGATGGGCCAAGATTTTTACTAAAGGCATAGTTTATAAGTGATTTTCAAATTTGCTCTATTGATTGGGTTAGCAGGTATTTGCTTGCTCATTGTAAAGGTGTAGATGATTTCAATTAAATGTTAGGTTCCTTAAGTTTGAACTTATAAATATTAGCTATATCAGAATAAAATTCACATAATAAAGTGATAGGTGACCTACCAACATTCATGGGTCGTTAAACCTAATCATATAAGAATAACTACCCAAACGAACAAATAAAAAACATTTTCGTGTTATTGACCTATGCAGCATCAAAAGAACGAAGATGTAGCCAAATCTTCATATTGCATCATATCAAGATGGTTTTAGTCATTACATTCATATTACTCCTTTCTCTGACTAATTTGTATTTATTTCTATTACAAGAATCATAGGCATAGAAAATATGAGTTCTTTCCCAATCTTCACTAGTGTAAATCCTAGTGAGCAACGTCTAACAGCAACTACATGATCTTGAGATTAATCATAATTAAATTGCTCATTACCAGAACATGGATGAGGTGCACTATAACTTGTTTGATTACATGAGAAGCACTGCGGTCTATTTTTATTTTTAATAGGGTAAGGCCTTTAGGAACAATGAAAATCTTTGAAAAATATTTTGTTTGTCTTATGTTTTGCTTAGATTGTGTAGTTGCAATAAAGATAGACCGAGAAGGTGGTCCGAGACCAATCAATTTGCTTTTCTTTCCAAGTACTAATTTGCATTAAAAGCTCTATGAATGTCATCTTCAAATGTAGTAAGATCGTAAGTACTTCAATGTGAGGGCTAACATTGAATACATTTATAAAATTCACGTTTTAAAACCCAACTATCTTCTATAACCACAAATCTTCATTTCATCAAAATTATTCATATAATTACACTGAAAGATTAGTAATGTAGCTTATGAAATTTGATAAGCAGTTGTCTCAATATATATATATATATATATATATATATATATATATATATATATATATATATATATATATATATATATATATATAGGAAAAAATTATGATACAAATTATATATTTTTTTTAATAAAATTAATGTTGAACGGCCAACCAATAACTTTTTCTCACTATAATTTTGCCCTCAAAAAACATTTAGCAGACCTAGTTAATTTGACATGAGCAAGAGAAACTTTCATATGATTTTGTAAACTTTCGTTAATTTAAAATAATCTACAACATTTATTTTCAATAAGCATATGCATCAAGGTTGTACAAACAAAAGAAAACCAAACGACTTTGATCCTTCCATAACAATCATCACGATCATCAACCCTAGTTTTTATTGATGGTTGCAATCTAAATGTATAATGTCATTCCAAGGAGGCTTGTGAAAGGCTAGCATGTTTCCTTGGGAAACGTATAAGGAAAATATCAGAATGTCAGACTGAATTTGAGGAGGATAAATTCTTAACATCACTACAATAAGATATAGGAAAGTCAAAAAAAATTCCTAGATTATCAGCGAATGAAAAATTATAACTAACCATACACGTCAAATTTGGTTCTAAAACATAGACTAATGATAGTAATAAAAATTCGATCTCCACTTTAAGTTTTTCATTTATGCTTATTCAATGAGTTAATTCATTCTCATCATTGTATTTTATCATGAGATTACAAACCATATCAATTATATTGGTGATATTATGAACACCAGCTTGTGTCAACTAAATGTTAAGTGATTTTTTTTGCATCTATAGAAGGAACATGTTAATTTGTTTTAGTACCTTACAACATGTTGCATCTATATGTACACTATCAAATTGTTGCTTCGGCATTGAACTCTTCCAATTGATTACAAGCGCATGATGCATAGGTGATATGATATATGATTTATATAATGTGACTATGCCATCTATAGGAGCACAAAAATGAAGTGTAATGATGCTTTGCCAATATGGTTAAAAAGTGTTCATGAAATAAAAAATTAAGCAATACATTTAATTCAAAAAAAATGTTAGTATGATATTAAGTGAACTCAAAAACATGCAAAAATTTCCTAGAAACTTTTGTAGAGGTGTTGACCACATTTTTAGTGAGGTCTTAGCCTCCTAATCTTAAAACCCAGGATCTAGCCTTAGGAGTTCCTGGTTGACCATCCTAGTGGACTAGTAATGGAGCCCACCTCCCATAGAACTTCAAACCGCTTCTTTACTCATTTTTGTGAAAACTCGCACGAATGGT
Source organism: Phalaenopsis aphrodite (assembly GCA_003013225.1). Lineage (NCBI taxonomy): Eukaryota > Viridiplantae > Streptophyta > Magnoliopsida > Asparagales > Orchidaceae > Phalaenopsis > Phalaenopsis aphrodite. Next base: position 204,939 of record NEWO01000830.1, read on the forward strand.
CCCAAGCACTCAACTTCTAGTTGCAAGGGCTAAGGACCAACATGCAGAGGGTCTGAAAATGAGTTTCAATAGGATCAAACGACCTTAGGTTAACCCTCAGTGACTCAGCAACGCACTTGTTGCATCACACACAATTTTGGCTTAAATTGACCCGCCCGCCGGCAAACTCGTCCGGACGACCCCGGATGACGAAACGGACTGCGCCGACGCGTCCGGAACATCGATTTTAGCTAGAAAAGACACTCATATTGCTGTGGTTCCACACTCGCGCGAAGCACACGGAAATCGATGCATTTTTTTTTAGGTGCGCAGGTCAGGCTCAATCCAGGTCCGAGTCGGGCCCGATTTGGGCTAGACACCTGCTCACAGATTTTTGAATTTCAAATTTCGAATTCAGGCGGACTATTTAAAACTCGTATTAATAGAAAATATATGAATGTTATTATTTTCTAATTAAATCCTCCCCTGCATTTAGAAATTATTAATTTTCCCGCCAATTGTTTTCAAAATAACGGCTCCCGCTCCGATTCTAAAAGGAAAGGGAGCGTCTTCTTCCTCTCCGATGGGACTTAATTCGCGGCCCCCCCGAGCTTTTCTTCCCCGTTCGATCCCAAGCTTTCTTCCCCGGTCGCTCCCGCTCCGCTTTCCCGTTCTTGTCGCATTTCCGGCTGTTGCTCGATCTCGCTCGAGAGAGACCCCCGCCTCCGGCTCGCACTCGACCGTAGACGTTCGACGCCTCCTCCGCTCAACCCCGCACACCTGCTCGCCCCGCCTCAGCCCGTTCGACGCGCCTCCAGACGTTGCTGCTCGGTCCCGTCTCCCGCATCGACGAAGCCCAAGCCCCGCCTCAGCCCGCTCGACGCGCCTCCAGACGTTGCTGCTCGGTCCCGTCTCCACATCGACGAAGCCGCAAGCCCCGCTCGACGCATTCGCCTGCCCGCTTCTTCTCTGCGTGCGCGATTCCAAGTTCCGCCGGACAGACCGAGTCGCTCGTCTCCTTCTCCCAACCGAAGCATCTGTTGCGTCTTCCACGCCGAATTTCCTGCTCGCCTCTTCCTCGCTCGAGATAAACGCTCGACTCGCCATCTCAACAGACCGAACGACTCCATATCTCGTTGGACTCTCTTTCTCTCGACCAGGATCACTCCGCCGACTCCCTTGCCCGCATTGGAGGTAGGAGGAACACTGAACTCCAGAACTTCTGAAAAGCTTTGGAATACAGAAACTTAGCGATTGCAGTAACTGGGTAACGAATTCTTATTTTATTACTGTACTGTTCATTTTATTTATGCAATATATGCATCTACAAGTTAGGAAGATTTACATAAACATCCACTCAATCCATGTGCTTTTACATATCTATTGCCTTGAACTTTCACATGAGTATGCATAACACTCAAATATTTTATGTTGCAATAAGATAATGCATTATCTACGCATAAACTTCATTTTTGTAGACCTACTTGCTGAATTGAAAGTTTTAGAATGACATGGACGTTGTTTCGAGCCTTATAAACTTGCGATTTTGAAAGGATAAAATGCTGCTTTGGCCATAGATGCTTACTAATTCTGGAGAATTATAAACACTATTTTGGTCATACGTTATTGTTGATTTTAAATGCTTAGCTGTTGGTTTTATGTTTCAAGCACCTAAATGCAATATTGTGGAGTCTCAATGACCATTTACTTGTTGATCTTAAATACTCATTTGTTAATTTCATGTTTCAAGCCCTCGAAAGGAAATACAATGAGGCTCGATATGACCGTTATTCTAGGGCTTGAATGCTTCTTTGCAAGTCTATACTCTTTCATTTCCGAATGCCTCCCTTGGGGGCTGTTTTACATGCTGTTTGGTGGATCTAAACATTGCAATTTTTAAGGGCTTTGTCAACTGATTTACGTACTATTTTAAAGACAATTTGTTAACTGATTTTGGAGAGTTTACACACTATTTCGGACTGAATTTCCTAACTGATTTTGGGATATTTAAAATTGATGCCTTGATCTTACATGAGAGCTGTTTGGGAATTTTAAAATTACTGTTTTAGGGCTGATTTTGGGAGCTTCGCCTAATGTTTTGGAGGCATTAAACCTACCATCTGCGGGATTGTTTTAATCAATGTTTTGAAGCATTTTGATGGGCTAATTTTGAGATAATTTACGCTCTATTTTGACAAGATTTATGTAGCATTTAGGTGTTGATTTACATGCGGTTTGGAATTTGTTTTACAGACCTCTCTTTGCCCAATGTTTTGGGTTTCAATTGTTTGTTATTTAACGCTCTTAGGTCGATCCACTCGTTGTTTATTCCCTTGATTTTACTAGTTTTGGAAGTGGGTCTGCCTCATCTTTCTTTTGTTTTACTTCTTTTTAAATGGTTAAGTCATAAAGACGGAGATTGATGATTTAACTAATTGGAATATGTAGAAAACCTTAAACCACTTTAAGCATAAATTAAAGTGTAGGTTTCCTAGAACCTTAAGTGCATATCCTAGGTGAAAGTATATCCACCCAGTCCTCAGTGTAGGCTTTCTAGAGCTTAGGCACACACCCTAGGTGATAGTCCATTCACCTAGCCTTCAATGTAGGCTTCCTAGATTTTAGGAGCACACCCTAGGTGAGAGTTCACCCACCTAGTCCCTAGTGTAGACCTCCTAGACCTTAGGTGCACACCCTAGGCGAGAGTTTATCCACCTAATCCCTAGTGTAGACCTCCTAGACCTTAGGTGCACACCCTAGGTGAGAGTCTATCCACCTAATCCTTAGTGTAGACTTTCTAGAGCTCAAATGCACACCTTAGGTGAGAACCCATCCACCTAGTCTATAGTGTAGACCTCTTAGACATTAGGTGTACACCCTAGGTGAGAGTCCATCCACCTGATCCTCAGTGTAAACTTTCTAGAGTTTAAGTACACACCTTAGGTGAGAGTCCATCTACCTAATCTCTGCAGTGTAACCTCCCAAGGTTTTAGGAACATACCCTAGGTAAGAGTTAATTCACCTGATCTTTAAAGGCACAATTAAACTTGGCATTTGACCCTGATTCATAAACTGATCAAAACACTAGACATGATGCACCGAGACGTGACCCGTGCTTCCTTAATTAAATCAACAGTGAAATTCCCTCAATGACTTAACCTACAATAAAACCCAATGCATCGGGATTTGAGCTTGAATATTACACTCAAATCCTCCTGTCAATTGGGGAAATTTCTTAATGCCACATATGGATCATCGGACTAGGATAAGTCTAGGGTCTAGGTGGCGAGGGCGATGACGATATTGCTTATGTGTGCTTAAACGAGGGATACGAAGTGGAATTATTAGAATAGCATCTCCTACCTCGAGGACCTTCTATAAGAGAGAGTAAAGGATCGAGGATGCTATTCGCCGACTTTTGGTGGGATTGTTGCCCCCGACACTCTTAGGTTGTCAGTAGTTCTAGCACGATTAGAGTGACTAATCTGTGGACTGTACGACTTTACAAAATATTTATAAAAATAAAACAACGATTTCTTTTGCATGATTAAAAAGAACTCTTCATAAAAAAGACTTAAATAATAACTTTTGCATGAAAAATCTTCCTATGAAAATTTATAAAGGTCCACGGCTAGTCACTTGGATTGAGGTTAAGAACTACCTCCTATAGAGTGTCGAGTTGATAACTCTTATTCAAGATCGGGAAGCACACAGCCCAGCTCTGAGCCCCCACATTCACCAAAGTCTTATACCCAGTCCTGATCTTTCATATGTGGCTAAATGTTTCGTTTGCTTGTGATTTATACGACTCTTTTTTTATGATTATTATGTTGGGTTTTCTCGCCTGGTTTAATTTTCTTGCAAGTTTATTTAAACCTGCTGCAAATCAGCTCGCAACAATAATAATAACGGTAGCAGATGCCCAGGTACGCTTTTACAGTTTATCTACAGTATTTTACTTTACTGCGTTTACCTTTCAAGTACATTTTATTTAAACCGTAATTTTATTACCCTGCATGCAAAACCGAAACACTGACATCAAAACTGTGAAACATAAACTACAATTTTCAAACACTTAAACCCTAGAGCCATCGCGATGACAAGAGCTTGGAGCCAACTTTGTGGGCAGCACGGCGAGGAGCTCAGAACAAGCAATAACAAGGAGATCTTCAGCATTTATCTCTTCCTTAGCATAATAACAAGCCATAGGACTTCGAGGTAGCTCGCCTAGCGCGACGTAAATCCTCACACTTCCTTTTAGGCTCTTGTACAACTATATTGTGCGACATGAGTCTTAACTCGATTTAGGTTCCGAGGTTATCGTACGTTACGATGTAAACCCTCTTGTCCCTGCGGGCTATTTGCATAATCAGGTATTACGCAAGTGTAAGTCCCAAATAGTAAAACTGACAAGATCAAACACTTAATTAATTTCGTCTCCAAAATGCAGCCACACAGTAGGATAGTATGGGAAGTCACTGGGGATTCTCCTCAGATCAGTGACATCCCCTACCTTCTCCTTCCTTTGGACTCCTAAAAATAAGTGTTCCGCATTGAGTCATTTCCACTTGGTTTTCTTCATCCTACCTTGAAAACCTAAACCTTGAATTCTTGAAGACTAGAACCATTGATCATTATCGAGAGTTTTCTCAAGTGACTCCCGTCATTTGGGATGTAATTAACTATAGGGGCTTGCCTCTATAGGGAACTTGGAACCCAGGTAAAATAAACCCTATTTAATCTTTGTATTAGATAGGGGAATTTGTCGGTCATATATAAAAGTATCGCAGACTAAATGGATGTCACAAATCTCTTAGTTTGCAGGATTGGGTCTATCGCCGAGGTCTACACTTATCTTTCGGGAAGGTGTAGTATTCGCGGTATCAGACACGATTATATAAACTATTGGACGAATGAGATCCACTTGGTCTCATTTTTTAAAAATTAAAACATACTACTTTTAAAACTCAAACTATATATTTATTATATTAAATTAAATTTCCAAAATTATTTTCATATTTCATATTTTCAAATCTATCAATCTCGAAAAAGTTGACCGACAAGAGGACAATAGGCAATTGTAGAGTTTTAGCAGAGCTATTTATCTCTTTGTAATGTGGCTATGCAAGCGTAAAACATACAAGGTGATAATGGCTATTTAAGGATTGCAATTGGAATCAATGTAAATGGTTAAAGCAGTTGACTAGGTAATGGATGAGAAGATATCAAAAGGCCAGATTCAATTACAAAGAACCAAAAAAAAAAAAAAGGAACGGATAAATCCTATGAGAGAAGGGAACATGTAAGAGGAAAGAGGAAAAGAGATTTAAGGATAACTTTTGAGTTCAATTCTTAGATAGAATCTTAAGAAATTCTTATCTGATTTATAGAAAATAGGATAACATTTTAATTCAAAAGGAATGAATTTTAACTAGATTGACTTAAATGATATCATATAACATCAATTCAAATCTATGAATATCAATAGGATAATTCAACCTAATTAATAGAGGATAAATCCAAATATCATAAAATAGATATCAATAACAAAAAAAAGTAAATATCAGAAGATAATTTCGTTCAATCCAAGCATGAAGAAAGTCCTAATCCTTTTAGGCACCCATGCTACGCATCACTTTTGATAATTTGAAAGTTGGGCGGGAGACAAGTAAAATTCACTCAAGTTTTTGATAGCTTAGTGCTAAGTTTAATTCAAAATAATAGGTCTCATCCTTATAAAAGTGTTATGAACACCACTTTCGATTCTAGAATGAAAGCATCAATATGTCTATAAGGACTCCAAAACTAGCATCTACTAGCTGCAACAACTCAGCATAAATATAAAAGAGTTAGCTCAGCAAATCCAATATTTATTTAGCAAAATTAGGTAATTAACAAGCAGAGGATAAATTTGCAAGAATTTTTATTACAATATGATTTGCTCCTAAAAATGCAACAAGCTATGAAGAACATAAAAAAGAAAAATCAACGAGCGAGTCAGAGAGAGAGAGAGAGAGAGAGAGAGTTTATGAAAGAAATGAAAGCAAAAGAAACAAGGAACTTGATGTACGGAGAAAATGCAAATAAGTTAGAGTGGGTAATAAAGAGCAATCTAGCTGGAAAAAAATTAAAACAAAAAACAAACAAACAAAACTGCAGGAAAAAATACGAAACAAAAAAAAAAAGAAAAAAAAAAGGACCATTTGACGATAGAAGTTTGCTCAGTAGGGAGAACCAACCTAAAGTATCCACTACATAAACATGTATACAAGGAGAGACCATCTCACTTTTAGATCTCAATGCCACAAGCATCCCTCTTTTCTGTAGTGCCTGATCAAACAAAAGAGAACAAGCATAAATTTACTACATAGAGCAATATGCATAGAAAAAAAATAAACAGCTACAAGGCTTAAGTGTGTTGTTGGAATCAAACTCTAAACAAGTTAATCAGCCTGACTTGCAGTTGTGCTGCCCTAAGAAGTTATCCGCATATGATATGGTTGAAAAGCATGGATAAATCACCATCACACACTTAGAATAGCATAAATACTTAACAAAGGCTCTGTTTGGCGCAGCTGCAGCTGTGCTGCCCCAAGAAGCTGCTGCGGGGAAGCTAGTTGTCTGTTTGTTGCAACTATGTTAAAACAATTGTGGGGCAACTATTTTTGAAAAAATGATCATTCTGCCCATGTTTAGTGAAGTTGTTTAAAAACAGAACTATGATAGCGATATATTTGATAGTCCGGAACCATAAATTCATTTCAAAACATAACAATAAAGATAAAACAATGTCATTGTGCTTCCTATCAATCTTCCACTCAATTCTCAAACCTATCCTAACAATTTTGTTGCAATTAAGTTAAGCATCCTAGAAAAGCTCAAACTTGAATTTCAAAGAGCATAAGTATTCATATCATAGAAGCAAGAATTAACTGCTTCAAAACCAAAAGTTGATGAGCAGTCAGCACCCAAACAAATTCATCAACTCGAAGCTGGAGAAGCCTTTGCAAACCCCATCAGAGACAAGGGTGAACGAAAAACATAGCGGAAAGAACCGTGTAACAAGTCGAATTAAGAAAAGAAGCTTAAAGCAAGAAAATCGGACCTATGATGACGAATCTAAGGAAAGGCAATTAAGATTGAGTAGTAAAACCTTCGACACCTCAAAAGTTTTGGGGGAGAAGAAATTAGAAAGGAGAAGTCCGGCTAGGGCTTTAGGCGGAAGAGGTCTCGGCGAAAAGAACGAAGCGGATTGGTGAGGTTGCCAGTGAGAGAGGTCGCATGCCAGAGAAGGGAAGGAGGATACTGCAGCAATACCACATAACAAGCCGAACGAACGTGGAGGAGAAGACAAAGGAGGGAGGGGGAGGCTCGATGAGGGCCAATGCATAAAAAGCCGATCGAGAAAGCTGTGTCGCAAAATCCATCCACGGCCGGGTTTTTACACGAATCGCGTCCCGTCGCGAGCGGGACGCACCGCCAAACGACAGAAAATCACGGGATCAGGCCGCGGCGCTCTCACGCCGCAGTCCCAAACGCAGCCAAAGTGTCTTGATAAAGAAACATAAATTTTGTAAAATAATGAATGCATCAAAATATGATTAATTGGGTTAGCATAAATGAGTTAGAACATTATACGATTGGTATTCTACTTAAAGATTATTAGATTTTTTTAATTAAACTTGAACCAAAAAACACTAACGAAAATTTCTGCAAGATTAGAAAACTAGCTAAAATGTACTTCAACTGAAAAATTAGAGTAAAAAAATAATGGGTTGTTCGTATTAAGCTACATAGTTAGTTAATGCACTCCAATATTTTCCTTCTCCCTTACCATTAATGGTACTTTGTCTACCCTAACTACCCTCAATTTAAAATGCTAAGAAATTACCATTAGATGCTTTTGCTATTTCTAAGAAGCTTAACTTGCATCATACAAAAAAACAATATTGATCAGATTCCTAAATTTTGATAGAAAGTGATTCTAATTCATTAATCAATTTTCATTAAATTCCAAATCATTATCATCAGATGAAATTTCTTGTGATCATCTGCTTTGCTTCAAACTTCAAACTCTACAAAGCTAGTACTGAAGAAATGCATGCCATAGTAAAGGGAAAGCTTCTTCACAACATATTTGTATCGTGAAGCTGTATCATGCAAAGAGGAATAATAAAGCATACTTGGGCTAACTGTTTTCCATGCTGGGGATGTCGCATCACAATGATGGTAATCAAGTTGGGAAACGCCATTGCTAATTCTTTGTGAACAGAAATCATGACTGCAAATTACATTTGGGAGAAATTTCAGTTCACTTAATTGGCATTAAACTAGAATATTATAGGATGTATTAATGCCACATTAAAACCCAACTCAAACCTAACAGACAAAAAATCCCGCATATGCAATGATATCACTAGCCACGAAAAGTAATAATTCTGTTGTGCCACAAGCATACAACACATCCAGAATAAATTTCTCAGATGAACAAATGCTCCATCTACATATCATTTCATAATATTTTACACGCAAAGACTCAAAAATATCAAGCAAAAGAGTATACTTGAACCAATGTGTTCTCCACCTTCTTCATATTATTGAAAAGTTCGTACCAAAAAAAATGGCAATTCTTATCATTTGACAATGATTAGAACTATTACAAGCTTAATGCCCTCATGTGTTCATTATTTGAGTTTTACATGGCCCTTTCACACGACAAAATGAAACTTTAATTTTGCAATCATAGAAAAATTTTCAAATTATAAAAATGCTTTAATTATTGTAACACATCAGTATAAGTAAAGATATGCCCATAATTATCTTCCTTCTTTGTTCCTCTAATTATTTATATATAGGCATCTGTGATATACCAATTAGAAATATACAAAAAAAGGTTGAATTCTCAACTTGGTATCAAAGTGAGGTCAACATTACCTTAGATGCTCTTCTCCTAAGAATCAAAATGCCAAGCCTATCCTTCCAACCTATTGCACCTGAGCAAGACCCGACTCTTTTCATTAGCTCCACTTATATATTTTCAAAAGAAGCTATTATACAAGCACCCAGTCACCCTCGAGTGCCTCTATTTGAGGATTGCCCTCACTACAGGCAAACTGGTCAGAGGGGGATTCTAACCCGTGATTTGAGGGGACTTATGACATTCAAAAAGGCTGCTCTACCAACAGGTGAAGGTTGGCGGCACACACACACACACACACATATATATGTATCTATGTATGTATCTATGTATGTATGTATGCATCTATGTACAAACATACAAACAAACATACATACATACATATATATATACATACATACATACATGCATATACATACATACATACATGCATATACATACATACACGTACATACATGCATATACATACAACAAATACATACATACATACATGCCATATATACAAATACATACATACATACATGCCATATACAAATACATACATACATACATGCCATATATATA
>NEWO01000830.1:221914-237545 GCA_003013225.1 Phalaenopsis aphrodite
ATATATATATATATATATATATATATAGATACATACATATATATGTATATATATGTATGTATATGTATGTATCTATATATATATATGTATCTATATATGCACATTATTGAGAGGTTTGATTTAGATGTACGGAGTGAGTAAGAAGGATCTACATATGATTTTTGTTGCTTTAGGAAAGCATATGATAAAGTTTTAAGAGAAGTACTTCAAAGAATTCTAGAAAAGAAATGTGTTGATGTTAATTATATTCAAATTATTAAAGATGTGTATACCATAGTCGTGACTTGTGTTCGAACACAAGGAGGATTGACCAAGTATTACTTTTTTTATTTTAGTTGGATTACATTAAGGATCAGCTTTAAGCTCATATCTTGTTATTTTAGTTATGGATGTTCTTACTAGACATTATAGAAAGATATACCTTGGAAAATGATTTACGCCGATGATATCCTTCTTGTGGATGAGATTAGAGAGAATGTTCAGAAAAAACTTGAATTATGGATGTTAAATTTATAATCTAAAGTCTTTCTTTTGAGTAAATATAAAACTTAATATATGCAATGTAATTTTATTAGTACTAGATCAAGTGGTCGGGTTGAAACTAGGGTATGGGTCATCAAGTCATTAAAAGAAGTGAAAGTTTTAGATATCTCAAGCTACTGTTGAAGGTGATGGTGATATAGATGGGGATTTTATTAGTAGAATTCATGTTGGATAGTTGAAATGGGTGCAAAAAAAAAAAAACACTTAGACTTAAAAAAAAATTTTATAAGATGGTGGTGAGTCATGCAATATTTTATGGTGCAGAATGATGGCAGGTAAAAGAGAAATAAACAATTAAATTAAGTGTTGCTGGGATGAGAATGCTCAGGTGGATGAGTGGTTTTATACTTAGAGGCAAAATGCAAAACAAAAATATCAGTTGAAGGGTTGGAGTAGCAACAGTGGAAGCCAAAATTAGAGAAAATCGTCTTAGATGGTTTAGTCACATTAAATGTCGACCATTTGATTATAAAGTTAGGAGAATAGTTATTTTATATTTGACTTATGTTAAGAAGGTTAGAGGCAAACCTAAAAAGACTTGGAAATGTTGTATAAAAACATAACTTAATTTATTAGAATTAAATGAAAATATGACACTCAATAGGACAAAATGGAGAAAAAGGATTCATGTAACCAACCCCACTTAGTGAGATAAAAACTTTTTGTTGTAATAGGCACTTGTATTTAAACAATAAGAGATGTGCAACAGAGGCATTTTTATCCACAGCAGCATAAAATACAATCCACAACATTTATACAGAGATATTAAATAACTAAGTGACATTTCTGACCTTCTGCTTCACTTTTATGTATGGATGCAGCCATCCAAACTGGCCTATCATTCAGTTGCAGCTTAAGACCTTCGATGCTTTTGTTCTCACTTTCAGAAAGTTGGAGACCTCCAACTGCTAAAAAAATAAATAAAGCAACTATATTTCCCTGCCTTTCTTTTTCAAATTTAGATATTTCACATGATGCTGAGGGCACTTAAAATCTTACATTTTAGGGGAAAAAATAAGAAATTTTACTCATGATTTTAGAAAAAGATCGAAATTCTATGAGGAAAATACATAATTAAAAACATGCATGATCCATCAATAAATTCAACAAACTTGAAAGCAACGTAAACAGGAGTCAATCTTACCATACTTCAAATCACCTGCAAAATTTATAATAAATGGTGGTGCATTTAACAACTGATAACGAACTGCTTGAGCTGTATTCTGGGAACAATATAAGAAATGTCAGAACTGTTTTCCAGATAAATATCTGAGTGGCTACGAGAACAGAATCATTTACCAATGCGACAATGAGAGAAAATTTTGATAGCAACAAAGATATCAGAGGACGTGATATCTTTAATGACCAGCGCTTGAAAGAATTGCAAGACATTCTAGCATTCAATAATGCAACTTCAATCTGAAGTGAAGATGAAAAGTAAAATTACTAACAAGATTAAAAACAATTTTATAAGAAAGTGGGCATTAAGTGAAAAGGTAAGCTAAAATCATTTACAGCTAAGTATCTTATCTCCGTGTTCCATTCATTTTCAAAATTACAAATACATTAATTTCATAACTTACTCCTTTTCTTGAGGCAGAAATAATGAGATTTGGCCAAACTTCACTTTCCATAAGAATCACAGCAATAGGGTTCCAGTACACAAGAAAGTTTTCCATAGCCATGGGGGTGTCAACTGGAGCAAACTACCAAAAAAAAAAAAAGAATTTAAGGGATCAGATAAAAAGGAGAATGAGAATAAAAAACCAATAATCTGTAAAGAATTAAAATTCCAAGTAGTGCAAGAATAACTGATAACGGCCTCAAAATTTAAATTTTAGATGACTAGAAATATGATACAATTTGCGCACTTATTTTCAATTGTTTGGGATACCAAGATGCTGGAGGGTTTGATGAAGTTTAAAATAAATTGCATATAGGATCTTGAAACTTAGCTTTACATTCTGTTCTATAACTTTATAATATTTGACCAAATGGGCTTAAAAATTTCTATCCTTCTTTGTGTCATTTTCCTGAAAATTACAAAAAATATCAGCACATTAATATTTTATAATTATTTTCCAGGTAAAGTGATTCCTTGCCCAAAAAAGTGGTGATCAGAGATCAAAAAGATCCAATCACTGAAAAAATAAAAAATAAAAGCAGTGACTTAATTGTTCCAACTTCATCTTTAACTCTCCTATACCAAATTCTTCCTCTAAACTCTCCTTCTAAATGTTAGATCAGAGTGGAAGCATTTTCATTCACTGTTAGCAAAACAACGTGAGAAGGCTAGGGGAGTGGATCGCCAGTGACACCCGTATGCTGTCCTCCCCCCCACCCTCTCTCTCTCTGCTTTTCTATGTTTTTCATCTCCCACTTATAATTTCCCTCTTTCTACCCTCTCTCCTCATCCATATGCTTTTTCTCTCTTCCTCCATCCCTCATCCATGGATCCATCAACCCCATGTTGATGCACATGTCTCCATTACTAATTTATCTACCTCCAGCAATCCAACAAAGGTTTAAACTCAATCACAAGGATCCAACAAATACTAATAACAAACCTCAAGAATCAGAAGCAATATTAGAAAACAGAATTAGTCGATATTCATTATAATTAAATCATCACTAAATGAAACATCATATGACTAGAATTTGATGGCCAAATGCTGATGGTATTGCCCTGCAATGATCTGACAAATTCTGGAAACTAAACACAAACCATAAGCAAGGTTTTGAAATGCAGCAGACCACAAGAATCGTGTTTCCAAAACTTGTGGGCAAAAGTGAAAGGTGACCAAAACCTCATGAGCCAGTCATTTAACTTCTAAGAAATTACGAGAAGCAATTTTCATATAAGGATAAAAATATATTATTTTAATCTGTTAAGTTGATGCATTACACTTAAAAAGCTATTAGTGTGTATAGAAAAGAGAAAAACAGCAAAAAAAGGATACCTGATAGATGACACTATTTGGAAGCCTATCCTTGATGACCTCACTGCAAAAAGAAGTCAGCTTTCGTTAACGTACACACCAAGACAATGAAAAAAATAGACCATGTTAAATTCAATTGTACCAGCCCAAACCAAAAATTATGGCAGGTTGAGCATTGATCTACCCCTATTCTATAGTATAAAGGTTTGTTTGGGCCGTTGCGGCATATTAAAAAATAACTGTGAAGTTACTGAATAATAATCTGATGCTCAAAAAACAATGGTGGTTATTACAATTTTTTTTTTCAAGTCCCACCGCAGCTAACCAAGAGTGGTGGGAAAACGCAGATTTGAAGGAAAGCTTTTTGAAAAAGCTACCAAAATACAGTTTACAGCACCGCCGCCCCAAACGGATCCTAAGTGTAAGAGCTAACAATATCTATATTTAGAAAAAACTTTCATCGGCATGACTAAGGTGGTATGGTTGTTCAGTTTGGTGAAAACATGAACTGAAGTAAGGTGGTTTCAAGCGAATAATTTTGCTATGTATGGTTTGAAAAAAACTTTCACAGCTACTTCATGGTATGTTTTCTTGGCAACTTGTGACGCAGGGTATGCAGCCAAATCAACCGCTTTCAACTTGCAGGGATTTATTTCACGTAGCATTTTTGCTGCGAAACAAACAAATTTCATGTTCTATTTCATAAACGCAAATTCCCCAGCATGAATCCAGACTAACCATCACAGAAGACCCCCTCCCGTACTCCAAGTGGCTCTAAGTTTCAGAATGCAGACCATTCCACCAATCACCAACCAGACTGATTAATAAATGAAAATGGGAACTGCGTCCATCTACACATCATTTACAACTTAATTGCATCATCTCAAAACAGCCTGCTTGGAAATATTAACTCCCCACCAAATTACCCAATCTTCATCCTCTCGATCTCCATCATATAGGAATAGATAAACGAGAGAATGTGTCCTTACAAAGCTGAAACCGTCGTGGTCGTCATCAATACAAGAAGATTAGGGTTCTCCAGCAGGCAGTGCTTGATCACGGGGATGATGGCCAGCCCTTCACCTAAAAGTCCAAACTTCAAATTAGAAGAAAGAGGAGCTGGAACACCTAAAGAGGGAGAGAGAGAGAAAGAAGCGAAGGAACACCTAAAGAAACGGCATGGAACCAGATGAGAGGGCCAGGGGGGCGCGGGGCAGTAGGGCGGCCGAAGCGCTCCGGCCATCTGGACTGGTGCTCCAGGCCGCGAAGCCTCCGCCAGTGAATGTGGAGGTATAAAAATGGGGCTATGGCTCGACCCGCCGCTCTGTAAATGCCATATACTGCCGGCCCCCACTTCCCCGCCATTAGCACCGACGGCGCATGGTATGAGCAGCGCCCGCCAGGCGATGGTCAACAATAAGCAATGTAAAAAATTATGAATATCACCCTTTAATGCATGAGAAATTCAAATTAATGTCATAAAAATATTTGAATTTTTACAGAACAATTATCTAAAAATTAAAAATAATATTTTGGACACCGAAATTTTATATTTCAGCTGCTCTAACTGATGAGATTTAAGTTATTAAGATTTAATAAATTTTATAAATTCAGATTTATTAAATTGTGAATGGGCTAAATCCCAAAAATTGTCTGACAACGAATTTATCCTAATAGTCTTAAATCCAAACCAACAAAGTTAAATCCAGTAATTCGTGGGATTTAATGAATCGGAGTTTATAGCTGAAACCCGCAGAATCTAGATTCATGAAATCTGCGGCTTTATTTTATCCAAGCTGACAATCTAGCAAATTTAGGTAAATCAAGGTTAAATTATTCTCTAAATCTTTTACAGAACAATCAAACCAAATCCTTCTTTTTTTTTTGAAACATCCATCCCATTCGCATGCAACACTCGCAGGAAACAGCTCCCTCATCTCCATGGTTGCTACTTATGGTCATTCCAAGTCTTGATGGTCTTTCGTCGCCACACGCATTACCATTTAGGTTGTGCATTGTCACTAGTTGCACGAAGTGACATCGAGTGTCTAGTCTGGTCACAAAAAGAAGCAGTGATGGAGAATTTTCGAGTCTCTGGTTTGGTCGCAAAAAGAATCTGCGAGCTCCCTCGGGCCTTGTTTGGTGATCGCATTTGCACAGATTTGATGATCTAGAAGAGGTTCCTTCTTCAACAATTTACCTACGGTCATCAATATATATTTCATCCAATTCATGTTTGTTATGATTCATTACTTATTTTATCAGAAGTGCAATATTTATGTGCAAATATACTTCGTGAATATGAAATGCTCAATTCATGGCGATCAATTTTTTTTTAAGATGGGTAGATTTGATGCATAAATCAAAGTTCATGCCCATTAATAACATAAGATGTCAGCATTGTGATGAGAAAATTGAAATTTTGTATTGAAGCTATGTTAGTTGTGTTGAAGTTTTTTTTTTTTTTTTTTTTTTTTTTTTTGCTGTAAACATACCTTGGATGTTCATCTCTATAGAGAACAAGTTGTGTTCTCAAATGTTTATGTTTGTATAGTTTGATGCATTGTTAGTCTTTAGCTTAACAACCGCTCCATGCTTTTTTTTCTTATAGTAATTGGTTTCTCTTGTTCTTTATGTTTATTGTTTTTATCTTTGCTTATTTTTTTAACTTTTTGAGTGCAATGTAAGGGTAGATTGACAGGGGGGTTAACTTTTTGAGTGCAATGTTAGGGTAGATTGACCGGGGGGGATTCTTTTTGTTTTGATAAAGGAACTTGAAGCTTTATTTGACGGCTTATTTCTTGGCCACTTTTCATCTACATAGTTTACAATTGCTTTGTAAGTGTGGACTACATGAGGACACATTTCAAGAGGCAAAGAGCTAAATTGATTACATGTATGATTTGGGACAAAAACAATTCCTTTAAAATAATCTAGAGGTCATTTTAACCAGTATGGTTTTATTTTTATACATTCATGAAAGAGATGAACTAGTTAAATAAAATTTAGTACAAATTTATCACTTTTTTGTGTGATTTTGTGTACCTCATCTTAGATTGTACTATAAATTTCTAGATCTTAAGTTGTCATTCATCTTATAAAATGTGAAATTGTCTTTATTGCTTTATATTTTAATTCTATTTGGTTATACAATTTGAGATTCTTCTTGATACAACATGAGAAATAAATGGAACTTCATGTGATATTGTGATTACACAATTGCACATTTGTGGTTAATTTGCATTTTGAAATAATAAATAGTATTTACTCAATGTTAGAATTTATATTTAAAAGAGAAAATTTTTTGTTTATTTGTGTACACTGCGAAGGCAAATAAACTCTTGTCCAAAATTATAAGGCTTCTTTGAATTCAATTGAGAAATTATATCTTGCTGAATGTACATAGTTACACGAGTCAAACAAATAGTTTATTGATACTTATATTCATTCTTCTATTAATCATGATTTTAAAATTTAATTTTTTTTTATCTGGGTGTTCAATAACAGGAAGTCATTTTTTTTAGTCATTTAAGTTTAGCTCACAATCACATAATTAAACCTGAGAAGTTACTTCTAAGCTAAATATGGAACATTTGAAACAACATTTAATTGAGCTTGATTAAGAAAGTAGTAGATGCATATGAACAAGAGCTTGACACGAAGAATGAAAAAAAATCAGGGAGATCTGCATACATACCACTCAATTTCTATATATTTTTTACAATTGAAATAATATTTAGTTGAGCTTGAACATGGAAGTAGAGAATGCTATAAAATATCTTATTTTTTAACCTAACTCCACCCTCTCATTTTTTGTTGGCTTTGATTTTTGTCTGAGAGGGACTTCGGCTCCACCCCGTCTCCTTCTCCTTCGTCCTCTTCGGCTAGGGTTAGGGGAGAGCTCTTGAAGGAGATCTTTTGGAAGCTATGGAGGTGCTTTGGAGGAGTTTCTCGGAGAGAGAACATGGAGGATGGGTTCTCTTCCCCCTCCTTCATCTTCTTCTTCTTCCTCCTCCTTCCCTTTTCCTTCCCCCTTATCTTTTTCATCTTCTTCCACATTTTGTAAGGGTGTTGTTCACCTCATTTTTTATGAGGTCTAGTCTTATTCTTAGGATTTTGGATCTCACCATAGGATTTCCTCTTTGATTGTCCTAGAACCTTATTGATGGGACCCACCTCAATTTAGAAGTTCAAACCAATTACTTGCTCTTCTTGGAATTTCACATGTGTGGTTTTCTTACCTCTAGCTCTTAGGAGGTTAAGACCGACATGAGGGAACTCAAAGAGAGTCCCTATAGGGCCATTGAGACCCTAGGTTGCCTTTTCCACCACACTCCCCACCATTCCTATTCTTCACTCTAACACCACCACCCTAACCCTAATTTACTCAAAGCATCCCAAAATTGGCCTAAGTCCAAACTCAAGTTTCACCAAAACTACTAAAATCCCTAAATCCAATTCAAATTTTCTCAATTCAAGTCCCAAATCCAAATCTACTAAGCTCAATCCAAAACCCAACCCAATTTCCTTCAATTCGAATCCCAAATCCAAAATTTTCAAACTCAAACCCAAATCAACCTTGAATCCAACCTAATTCCATCAAATCCTAAGCTTGAATTGAATTTTGTTAAATTGACCATGCCTAAAGGTTCACCAAGTCACCAATTATGCTTTATCATGTGAATATGAGTTAAATTGGGGTAAGAAAGGATTTTAGGTCCATTTGGGCTCGATTTGGGCTAAACTCGAGTCAATAACACCAAAATACCCCCAATAACACCAAATGCCATAGCCACGCCCAGAAAAATAACCCCACCATCCAAATTCCCTCAAAACTACCTCCAAACTACACCACTGTTCTATGATAATAATGACATAACACAAAAATAACCCACACAAATAACACCATTACCCAGCCGCCGCAGTAAACAACGCAATAACCCTGAATCACAGAGAAATACACCCGAGTTTCGACAATTTTGCGGCAATAACACCGAGGTACTTCCGCAATATAATATTTAATAACACCCTTCGTGTGGAACCGCGATAACACCTCAATACTCCCACAATACAATCGCCAATAACACTACCCTACATAACTGCACTAGCACTCTAATAACTCTAAAATACAACCTCAATAACACCTAGACGAATTTTTTCGCTGCTTAACTTAGCTTATATGCACACGATGAAGGAAAAGTTGACCTTGTTCCTTGCCCTCTGCCAAAGCTTCTCCTTTCTGAAGTCCCATCCACTCCATTCCTTGGAACATTGAGAGTAGACTTCCCACCTTTGGTAAAACCCATCCTTCCAACCTGCTTGGCTGAAGCATTCAAAGAATAAAAAGGCTCTTCTTTTTCCCTAAATTTTTGTTCACCATACCAACTAATTTGTCCCCTATTAATCTGTGAACTCTAGCAGGGATTATTTTACCTCCTCTCCCCTTAACTTTGCAATAAAAGGAAACCCCATCCATGGCCAAAGAGAAGCACTTCATCAACACCTTGGCGAAGCTCTGCCAAAAGTCTCCCAAACCCTCTTGCAAGCCTCAACAACCCATCCCCCACTTCCTCAGCCACTCCTCCTCACTGCCAAGCCCTAATTTTGAAATCCAAAATCAGGACTTATTTTGGCCTCTTCATAAACCACATCAAAACTTTAATTAAACCATCCCAAAAGCCTCACCAGACATTAAAACATTATCCTACATCAAAACCTGTCCTTCCCAAGCCCTTCAAACCACCTCTAGAAAAAAACCAAACCACCACTTTGTCAAGTTTATACTTGGACCTATCACTAGAGAAAGCTAGTGCTTGGAGCAAGTTCGTGGGACTCAAGTAAAGCTTCTACAACCATTCAATCGAGGCCTTACCTTTTGGATAAATGTACTGACCTGTAAACTCTATTTTTTTATCTCGGTTTGGACCTTTGTAAATAAAATTTGCATGTCATGATAAAGTAGCCATATAGATGTGTTCTTCATACTTGGATGAAGGTGTAGGAACAAACTATACTTAATTTCGTTGAGAATCGAGAGAGATCATAAAGTTTAAAGTTGAACAGTTTATGTATTCTGGCACATTTGGGATGATGAACAGTGCCCATGTTATTTACGTATTATTTTGTTAGTATTTGGGTGTTATTTACACTATTCTGTCATTTTATTTGTATCGTTATATTTGCATTGTATTTCAGTAATATCCTGGGATTATTTGCATTGTTCTACCATTTTATTTGTGAAGTTTTGCAGTATTATTGTGGTTTTATCAAAGTTTTTTCGTGGTTGAGTTAAGAAATGGGATTTTTGGAATTAATTAAGTTCATAAATTGATTTAAACTTCAAAAAAATCGTATGTTGGTGTAGAAAAGTTATAAAGATAAAATAAAAATATCCTGGTACTTAGTGAACAAAAGAGAGGTTACTGATTCAAAAAATTAATTTTCCGTAAATTAAATAACTCTTCCAAAACTTGTTTTAATCAGAAGAAAATCAAATATTAATCATTTTTATTTGAAATTTTTAGGGTTTTTTCATCATGATATTAGGAGTGTTCTCTGATTTTTTTCAAAGTCAGAGAACACCCCTAACTTATAAACCCAATTTTTTTAATGAAAATCTCATTGTTTTAGTAAAATAATTAGTAAAAAAAATTATAAATCATAAAATTGCAAAACTATGTGGTCAGGGGAGTCAAATAAAACTAAAATTTTGTTTTAAAATGAAAATATATTTTTTATTTGGTTTTCTCTTCGAAAATCATCTAAAAATTATAAAAAATTAATTATATTTTAAGAAATCACAAAAGTGGCTCTTATAATTCCCTTGAACATGAGTAACATCATAAATTTTTTTCTAAGGACAGAGATCCTATTTTGAGTAGTTAAATTAATTATTATGTTAAAGTCACAATTTTGAATATAAATAATTCAAAATAAATAAATAAATAAAAATAATATAATTTTGTTCTCTGCTGAGTTAATTAATACATGAATAGGAGGTCAATGAAGTCTCATGTTCATTTGACTTAAAATTTGAATGTTAAGAGGTGTAAACCCTAGAGATAGAATTGTAATTTTACGATTTTACACTTTAACCCTAATTTTTTAGGATTAATCAGAGGGGAGAGGACTAAGAAAATAATAATTAGTCCGCTGAAATGATTGAAACCTAAAGAGAAATTGGGTAGTAACCCTAAGAAAGTGGCACTGAAATGATTGAAACCTAACCCTAATTTTTGCAATAATTCCTACAAAAGCGTAAAATTGCAATTATGGGAATTGTTATGACTATGAAGAAAATAAGAACTTAAATGATTCAAGAGTAAGGGATATGAATTGGAAGATCAGTAGGCTATCAATTAGAACTCTTAATCATTGGTTAAACTAAAGTCCAATTCTTTTAATTAAGATCAAACAACACATCATAAACTTTTTGCAAAATTACAAATTTACCCCTAAGTCTTGAAAGCTTGATAGTGAGCTAGGTTTAATCTAAATATACTTGAGGATTAGTTAGAAAACACTTACCTGAAAATGAAACACCTTGAAACACTTCAAGCCCAAGCTAGAGTGTGAATTCCCTAAGCCTCACAAGCACACCCTAGATGGGTTTGCCCACTCAGCTTTGAATTGGATGTTGAAATTAATCATTTAACCTCAATCCATGGATTATTTAAATCATTGAGCACAACCCCAGACATAGCAAATGCAATCTTAATTAAACATGGGGTAATTGACCCAATCATGTGATAAGACCTAATGAGCTTGAGATAGTCTAGAAAATTCTAAGGTTGTCTAGAATCACTCTCTGGACATCTTTGCAAGACTTTGGATATCTCAAAGGATATTTTAACTTATCACAATTTGTTGGGGAAAATCACCCTTAAAAGACATGTCATACCAAATGAAATCTTTTAGGACCCACCGAGACATAATTTGGGACCTTGTTAATTAAATCAACTAATGAAAATCCCTGTTCTAACTTACCCTAAAATGAAACCTAATGCTTCGAGATCTGAGCTTGAACTTTACACTCAGGTCCTCTTGAAAATTGGGGACATTTTTAAATACCACATATGGATCATCAGACTGGTGTAGTTTTCGGTCTTGGTGGTAAGAGCAATGATGAGAACGGAATCTAGGTATGTGAGGAGTAATGAATGTCTTAGACTCATAAGTGGGTGGGTCAGAGATTGACATTACTGCCCCTTAACATTTATTAAAGATTTGCCCCTCATTCTCATGGATGATCAATGGCCCCAACCCATTAGTGTGACTGACTCATGAATGTTTGATTTTCAAAATAGAAAAAAAGTACTTTTTGAATGAACGAAAACTTATATGTTGTTTGTTAAATGCTTACAAAATTTAAACTACTTTTGCTTGAAAAATTAAAATTCAATTTTTAAAATATTATTTCAGACAAATTCATGTGTTAGTCACACAGACTGGGTTGATGACCAACCTCCTATGATTACCTAGCCGGTAGCCTTTTACCCTATGTTGGGTCTCACAGACATGACACTTACAAGTTTCCCATGAAGTTCCTTTGGGAATAATTGCTAGGGCTTTGTTCCATGTTTTGAGCAGCCCCATAACTTAAATTCTTGCACCTAGCCTTGATATTTTATATGTGACATCACGTTTTGTTTTATTCACTCGGGTTTTTACGACTCATTTAAGTTTTCCTTAGATTTTCTTAAGATTTGTCTAAATTTCCTGCACATTACTATATTGTGTTGTACTAACCTTACAATAGCGGCATGAATCCAATGTATGCATGTTTATATTACATTTACTACACTTTACTACATTTTTGCTACACTTTTTACTTCTACATTTATTTATAATACTTTCAAAGTTCTTAGGGTAGACAACAGTAGGACATTAGGTGGTATCCTGTAGCGGGCCATGACTAAACAATCTACATGTTCACATAAACTTTAAACCCATAATCGCTACAATATGGAGCTCAAAGCAAGCTTTTGGGAAGCACGAAAACGATGTAAGTGAACGACAAAGGACTTCTGCCGACAAATTAAGACCCAACATGAAACAAGAGCTACTTCAACTAAAATTTCCTTTGTTTAAAATAAAATAACTCAAAGGAATTTGAGGTAGTTCGTCTAGCACGATGCAAATCTTCACTCTACCTTTAGGCTCCTGCACAATCATGTTGTGCTGCATAAGTCCTAAATCTCTTTAGATGTTGAGGGTGTCATTCGGTATGACGTAAACTCTTCTATCTTTATAGACTATTTACATTATTGGCTACCAAGAAAGTGTAAGCCCTAAATAAAAAAATTGACAGAATTGAAACATCAAATAATATCATTTTCAAAGATTTAAATCCAAACAGTAAGATAGTTTAGGAAGTCACAAAGATTTTCCTCAGATCAATGACATCCTTTACTTCTCATTCATTTGGACTCCTAAATAACTTTTACTACTTGAGCCACTCCCATTTGACTTTTCCATGTCCATCATTGAAAACGTAAACGTTGAATTCTTGAAGACAAAGACTGCTGATCTTCATCGAAAGTTTTCTTAAGTGACTTCAGTAATTTAGGACGTAATTAACTATAGGGGCTTGCCCTTATAAGAAATTTGGAACCCATTCAAAATAAACTCTATCTAATATTTATATTAGGTAGGGGAACTTGTCAGCCACACAAAAAAATTTGCAGACCAAACGGATGTCATAAATTCTTTAGTTTATCTAATCGAGCATGTTGTTAAATAATCTGCCTATTCTTCGAGATAGGTACATTGCTTGTAGTGTTGTGTTCAGTTACTTAAACTATTAAAATGAATAAGAACTTTTTTAGTCTTATTTTTCAATTTAAAATATATTTTTTGAAATTATATATATATATTAAATTTTAAAAAATATTTTTTAAAATTAATGCAACTGACCAAAATCCCAACCGACAATTTCTAGTGACTCTGTTGGGGATCAAAAAATCCCCCCCCACAGTGATTAGGAGTTTTTTTTGTCTTCATACATCGGTAATGTGTACATGTCTCTTATAATATAGATTAACATTCTTCCATTGACATGCTTTGATCATTTCCTTCTTGAGCAAGCATAGTTAACTATTCTTGGATTTCTAGACCATCTGTTTAATCATCCTTAAACAGAGGGGTTCAGGAATCTCTAAGGTTCAGTGTGGGGTGGACCCCAAATTGGTGTGTTGGTGAATGAAGCTCACATAAACGAAGTGCGTTATGAAGTTTGTCCCGGACTCAGTATTGAATTTCACTTATACTTTGTGTCTCTCGGGTTTGACTTACTATTAGCAAGTTCAACCAAATTGTTACTTTCATAACTTTCGTTTATGAAAATAAGCAAAGTTCATCAACATTATATCACCGACAAACAAAAATTTGAAAAGTGCACTTTAAAACCCCAAAAATAAGACAAAGTAAAATAAAAACTTTAAAATAAAGAAAAATGAATAAAATAAAACAAAAAATAAGCATAAACAAAATTCAGAACAAAAAAGATATGCCTAGTTCACAAGATAACCTTTGTATTCATACTAGAATAATGAGCACTGGCCATTACCGACGCCCGAAAATTTCTAAATTATAGCCACGATGTCGTCCCCTGAGTTAATCTTCCTGTTTATCGGAGAACTCGACCTCCCCCACAACAAGGTTGCACTCCATTAGGGAATAATGATTATGTTTGGAATTGGCTTCAATGAAATTCAAGTCATACTTGAGAAAGCGTTGTATGTCATTGTGAAAACCGCATGGCCAGAGATGGTTGAGTCGGTAGTTGAGTATCACCTGAACTACAAGCATGAGTTTCCCACTCTCAAGAAACCCAAGGCCAGAGAGATTATTTTTAAGTCTGTCACCCTTGTGCCTGTCAAGCATGTCGTTCCTGTGAAGAAGAGAGTCGTCACTGCCACCACCATTGGATTTGCTTGTATTGTAACAACAGTTCTGTCAGGTTGTTATCAACCATCAGTGTTCCAGATTGGGTCCAGCTCCAAGGTTCAATCATTGTTGTTGCTCCTCAACCATCAGTGTTCCAGATTGGGTCTAGCTCCAAGGTCATGTCACTGACCAAGTCACAAAAGAGAAACTGTAGTTGAAAGCTTTTAAAAGCCAAGAAGGCAGAGGCTGCAAAGTTGGCCTTGTCAAACTGACTCCTCAACCAGAGGAAACTGAAGTACCTGAGACCACACCCTCCTCAGAGGGAGAAAATTTCACCCATTGACTGTAGCTTCTGGTGAGGAGAGTGTTTATAAGATTGTTGTCGCTTTACCACAACCATCATATGGTCAAGGTAAGGAGAAGGAGAAAATTACACCCCTTACCTGAGTCCGTAAAGTTCTTGAAATATTAGATGCAAAGGAACACTGCTCTATTGTTGAGTTGATGAAAAGGACGAGTTGTGCGTGATACGTCTAAAATATATAGTATTTTTAGACACATTTTTATACCTATTTTTGAGATATTGCGCTCTAATGGAATGTTTTTTTGTGTTTTTCTTTCAAGAGGTAAAAGGGGGAAACTGCTTAAAGGAGTAAAAAGGGATCAAA
The DNA here is from genome assembly GCA_003013225.1 of Phalaenopsis aphrodite. Classification (NCBI taxonomy): domain Eukaryota; kingdom Viridiplantae; phylum Streptophyta; class Magnoliopsida; order Asparagales; family Orchidaceae; genus Phalaenopsis; species Phalaenopsis aphrodite. The sequence continues at coordinate 236,952 of NEWO01000830.1, forward strand.
TTTGGAGCAAATAAGTCAAAAATGTGCAAAAGTGTTTTGGCGCCTAAGTGCCAGATTCGATGCTTAAGCGTCAGTTAAACAAAGATGGCCGCGCCTAAGCACCAGAGGTCCCGCACTTAAGCGCCAGTGGCAGTTATTGGATGAGTAAATTCAGTTTTTATGAATTTTGAAGAGGTTTTTAAGGCACCTATTGGCTTAATAGGTGATTACAACCATCTTGGATGAAAACTATTGCGAAAGGATGCATCTCTTAAGGAAATACATCAAATTAAGACACATTTTGAAGAGATATCAAGGCACCTTTTGGAGAATTATAAAAGAAGGAAGATTGAGACTTTGAAAGGGGTCCTGAAAGTATTGGAAAATTTTTGAAAGTTCTAAAATTGGGGAGTTAGTTGGATAGATTTTCATGCACCACATATTTATCCTTTTTATTTTAATTTTATATTGAGAGTGTTGAAAAAAAGAAGAGATTCAAAGGAACTTCAAGAGTTTGGTGGAGGACTTAAGATAAGTTTTTATCTTTTGTTTTAGACTACTTTTAGTTTTAATTGAGACTTGTTGTTGGTTTGACAATGATTTCTACTTTTAAAC
>NEWO01000830.1:238840-249454 GCA_003013225.1 Phalaenopsis aphrodite
GATTTTGAGGAAGGACAGGTCCGCCACATAGTTTCAGAAGTTGAAAAGAGCGTCACCATCTTGAATTCCCCCCAAACTCCGTCTGGGAGGCCTTGTCAATACCATTGCCACTATCACAACTACCACCACCATTTTTCTGAGGCCTACAAAGGGCATGTCAGTTAAGTCTCACTTAGGTCCAACATTTACAAGAAGTCCCCAAGGATGACTAGTGGTAAGAGATCGTACACTACTGTCTATGGTTTGCACACTATGGAACATGCTTCCTGTCAATACATCAATGTCACTAGTGAGACACTCTGTCTTAAAGCATCAATGTTGAGAAAGAAAATGTGGAGACCTAAGGTCACCAGGCAAGTAATTTCAGAGAAGTCAGGTGAGCATTCTCTTGTAATGGATCATGAGTCTGATACTCCAACAGTCGTCGGTACAGCTACACCAGAACTTGATACAAGACGGGAGGACCTTCGATGAGTTCCAATTGACCTCAACATAGTTAAAGAGAAGTCGATTGAGGTTAATTTGGAAAAGCTCAGAGCCAACCTTATGCACTTGTTAATGGAACAAGAAAGGGAAGTGGAAGATGGAGATTATAACTTGTCAGATTACATGGAAGAGGAGTTCACAGAGATAAATATCGTCAAGCCCAGGGCCACATCATCTTTTCGCAACGCTTCAACTTTCATCGAGGAGAACTTTGCAGATGAGTTTCAAAGGGCCATCCAACAAAGAGATTAATAGATCAGTCAAATGGAGAAGAGGATAGAAGAAATGGTCGCCATTATGGTTACACTTCAAGGATAATCACAACCATATTAGATGGCATTTCAGGAGGTGAACCAACCAAAAATTATGCATATTACAGATGAAAGGAAAGAGTTTGCTTCTTCCAATAAAGGTGAACCACTGAAAAGGGATTCAACCCAGAGCATAGTGCTAGAGAAGGACAATAAACAAGTGGTTGAACAAGTAAAGGAAGCCCTAGCCCACTCAAAGGGAGGTGCATTAGTTCTAAGGGTTAGACTTTACCTGGAGAAATTTGATGTTGTACAATATCTTAAGGGATTCGTGCCACTAGTATTCAAGACCTTTGATGGAACAAAAAACCACCAATAGCACGTTGTACACTTTCAGGAAAGCTATTGCAATGTGGTTTGCAATGCGGGGGTAATGAGGCATTATTGTTCCATCAGTTTGTGAGCAGCCTTTCAGGGATCACATTTGAATGGTATGCAAAGTTGCCCAATGGCTCAATTAAGATGTTTGTAGAGTTGGAGAGTTTGTTTGTAAAGTGGTTCTCCAGGTCACAACACCGTGTCGCCATAGGTGATCTTGTGGTAGAATGCAAGAAACCCACAAAGACTTTGGTGGAGTACATCCTACGTTGGAGGAATTTAAGTATGAAGTGAGAGCCACAATTACAAGAGCAATACACTATCAAGGTCTTACTTAAGAGTATTCATGGTCTGGTAGCTTTCATGCTCAAATGAACACAATTAAATCATTTGAAAAGCTACTTCGTAAAGTCTAAAGCCTGAAAGAGGAGGCCAAGTAGTTGGATTTGCTAGAAAAATATGAGAAGCCAAAGTCGCTCAAGACATTCGAGAAGAAGTTCGGGATATTGGCAACGATGGACAAAGAAAAGTAGTTGATGCAGATTCAGATCTAGGGTTCTCATCTGAATTATCAACATCCACAACATAGCCAGTAGTACAACCAATAGTCCAGTCATTCATCATTTTAGTAGAGACCGTGCTAGACAGATGAAGGATAAGGCCCGTCTATAGCGGATCAGTTGACCATGGTGTATTCTTTCAAGGATGAAGCACTAGCAAAGATGTTTCAAAATTTGATTAAGAAAACAAAGTTCAGATTACATGCACCGAAGAAACTGAAAGAAGTTGCCAAGAAGGATTACCCCAATTATTGTCCATACCACAGATTTCTCGGGCATACTATAGAAGATTGCTTCAGCTTCAAGGATTAGCTCGAGAGGAAATTCAAGAGTGGAAATATAGTAATTTCAAAAGAGTATTTGAAAGAACTTGAGAGAGATTAAATCAATATGACTTTGGTCGAGCTAATCATTCTGATTGATCTGTACGTAGTAGATAATGGATGGAGCACAATTTGGAGTAGATCCTCCAAGTTGAAACTGGATCATATTCAGACCGCTTTGGTATAAGCCTCCACTCAGAGTCTGCGATCTGTCAAGCCAGTGTTAGTGATTACGTCAGAGAAGCAACCACAACAGAATACAAATAAAGAGATCATCGATAAAGTGAAGATCGATAGCGCAAAGAGTAGAGTAGGGGTTGCCCTTGATAGATTGGTTGTCGTTGATTTGAGGGAGAAATCCTCAAATCATGGACTCTGTATGATTACCTTTATGTTCCTCCAACATTCTATAATGCCAAGATTTATTATTTCAACTACATTTTTCCTATCTCTAATGATGATGTAACTATTGAAAACCAATTTAACACGAATTTTAATTCCAAATAAGATCCTCAAATCATAAAAAATTCCAATGATGACATCAGTAAAGATGAGGAAGACATTAATAACACGGGTTACGACAATTCAAAGAGTGAGGAACCAATCCTCAAGCTTGAAAGAGCACCAATTGCAATCAACTTGGACTCTTCTGATTCAAAATCAACTTCAGAAGAATCAATCACGATGCCAGAAAAGATATCTCTGGGTATGACTTGAAAGGTGGAAGAAATAATAAAAGTTAACTTAAGGAGTGGAAAGGTGTTACCTCTGAGGACGACTCCAATGGAAAAGAGAAAGCAAATAGTCACTCAAGAAAAGCCAGCTCCACCGATGGAAGAAACACCCACCCACAAAGAAATTGGAGGATCAAACAAAGTAAATTATAACGTACTAGCCATCTTCAGAAGCTACCACTCAAACTAAGCATCTACGACACTCTGATCCTGTCAAAGGATATGAGAGAAACATTGATCAAGGCCCTACTTGATCCAAAAATTTTCTTAGTTCAATTGGCTAGCACGTCAATGGATGAGGTTTGTTCATTAAATGGACAGACCGGAGTAACATTTATAGATGAAGACTTGCTACTTGGCACTGCCGACCACAACTGTCCTCTCTAGATTTTAGTCATAATTGATAGATTTGTGCTTTCCAGAGTGTTAATGGATCGGGGGTGCATCAATCAACATAATCAATCTACGGACGTTAGCGTATTTGGATATTAATGCTCAAAAGCTCATGACTGATAAGATAATTTTAAAAGGATTTAATCAAAAAGGAGAAAGTGCGCTTGGATCAATGTCACTGTTGATGAGAATTGGTGATGTAGTAACAATCACAAAATTTCACATCATCGATTTGTAAACTTCATTTAATGCTCTACTTGGTCGTCCTTGGATTCATGAGTACAAGATGGTCTCTTTGTCTCTACACAAATGCATCAAATACTTTGAATAAGAATAAGAACATGCATAAAGAGATATTTACAACCATTCTCGATACATGAAGTAGACATTCATGAAGAAGCTGCCTACTACTCTCCCCTGAAGAGAACAATATTTTCTAGAGAAGTCACACTAAATATGATTGAAGTGTCAAAATAATCACAACAACAAGATCGTCTGACTCATATTCAACAATATTCCACTGCTTCTTCGCAACTACATGGTGGAAGTTCTTTTAGTCATCGCATCCGAGATCAAGGTCGGGGACAAGGGCGAGGAAGAACTAACAAGCTTCCTAACGAAAGAATCCAACCATCAACATTGACTTAGAAGGAAGCCCTGAGGATGAATAATCTGATAAAGATGCAATGAAAGTGAACTAGAAGAAGCCTCAGTTTGAGATCTTTTCGGAAAGCGATGGAAAAAGAGAATATGAGTCGATGTATGATAGCATCAACTAGAGGTACTGATAAAATTCCATCATGCTTCTCTTTCTTCTAGTTCAGAAACTAATGTAAAACTGGAGGAAGATACTTATAATGAATTAAGAGAATTACCTCTTAAATATTACTCTCTCTTTGTTCAAAAGTTGGTTCAGCAGGGTTTTGTGCCCAAGCAGTTGCCAAAAGACTAGTTAAGCCTTTTTGAGAGGCTATGGAACACTGAGAGTTGAAATTTCAACTAAAAGGAAGTTGGATAATGTATGGTAGGACTGGTAAAAGATTCAAGATTTTGCATGGTTGTTACTAGCAGCTTGGAAGGAGATTGCCTATATATTGAAGAAGATGATGCTCTGCTAAAGTTTGAGGAGGAAACCAATACAAATGTTGATGAGTTAAAGGAAATCAACCTAGGGACTGAAGAGAAACCTAGACCTACTTTAATAAGTTCTTTGTTCTGGGATGAAGAGTCTACGGATTTGGTCAAATTGCTATCAGTGTTCAAAGATTTCTTTGCTTGGAGCTACAGTGAGATGCTAGGGTTGGCTCCAGAAGTTGCAGTTCAGAGGCTTGGAGTGGATCAAAGTATGACTCCTATGAAACAAGCTCTAAGAATAATGCACCTAGAAATAAAACATCAAGTCATTGCCAAGGTTAAGAAATTAATAGATGTTGACTGACAACGACTTTTTATATACCTAAAAAATACAAGAATTTGACACACTACTAGAAGATTTAAACCCTCGGCAATGATGCCAAAAACTTGATACAACTTTTAATATGCAAGAATTTATGAACCCATATTTATATATTTATAATGATTTTGTAAAGTCACAATTTCAAACGCAAGTTTACGTATCGCTCAAGTAATACAGGGCTCTAGTGGAGTCCCGTTTATTGATCCCACATGGAAGCAAGGTAAAAGAGGTCCTTAGTCAAATCCTATTCTACTACAATTAGTCCTTAGTTTGGAATTTCAATTAAAATGATGTTTTATCTAGCAACTACTCCTAAATGCAAGTGTTAAATATAAAGATAGTAAATGTAACTAAATGCAAATATTAATTCTAAAGATAACCCTTTTTGGATGAATTGGTTTGGAGAATTTTGAGATATCAAAACTACTATTCTTATGTAATGAATTGGATAATGTAAAGGAATGAGATGCATTAAATATTGTATGTGTCAAATAGGAGCAATCATATTCTTTACCCTTTGGTCCAGGCATAAAGAACATTAACTAATCCTATGCTTGTTTACTGAATTCGTGGCTAGGCTGGGAGGATACCGGCTCTCACTTTGGAGCTCCCACGTTCCCCTCACCTGAGGGCTAACATCTCTGCTTCAGTACTCAGACAATAGGATCGAATTGCGGATTTTAGTCTGTCACCCTAAAATCTCCAATTCTACGTCCATCAAAGTATATTTCCCTATTTTTTTGCATTCAACTCCCATGAACTTAACCATCCATGGAATCTGAATGTGGTTCTACTTTGTTGAGAATTACACAGCCCTCTCAGGTCTTAATGCAATTACAACAAACTTTAACACTACAACAGGCCTTTATTGTAATGTAAATAAAGTGCAAGTAAAAACTATCACATTGATAATTAAATTCACTTCTAACATGCATCAAAAAATCCTAAACATGAATTCTACTCATTACAAAAGAAAAGTAAAATGAAAACAATGACATAATCTTTTCATGCCATTATTTCCAAACAATAAGAGAGAGTAAGAGAAGCCCATCACAAAGCACAAAGAAAACACAACAGAAACTTCATTTAACCAAAACAAATCCACTAGATAAGTGTTTACAAAACTATAAGATAATGAAGAACACAATACTTAGCTTTTTCCCTTGAAATAAAGAAGAAAATCTCTCCCACAAAGTCTCCCGCTGATCCATGCAATGTTAGAACATCTCCCTACAAATTCTCTCAAAATCCCCTCTCCAATCTCTCCAAAGGGGTAGAAATCTACATTTCTACTCCTATTCTAAGAAACCTAAACTTTCTCCACACTTTTCCTAACATTCCTCTCATAAAAATTCCCTTTTTTTAACCTAAATTCGTTCTTTTAAAGTGTTGGGACGAAGTTTGAAGAGTTCCCACAAGAACCCTTTTAAAAAGCGTCCAAATACGTTGAATTTCGGCCCATAACCGCCAAAAGTAAATTCATAATCGTCCCGGGCGCCGTCGGCGGGCTCGAGGGCGCTGTTGGCGAGCTTTTCTATCATTTTTTGGTCTTCTCGGGTAAATCTCGTCGCCGGCGCCATTTTGGCGCCGTCAGCGGGCATACTGCGCAGCTCCACCATTTCGCTCCGTTTGGCTCCGTTTTAGCTCCGTTTCGCCCCATTTCAGTTGCGTTGTGTTCCTAACAGATAGCCCTATAAAATAAGAATAAAAAACTTCCTTTAAAGTGTAATCGCATTCAAAAATATGCAAGAAGTGTAAAAGAGATTAAGCATCGAAAGACTTATCAAAAGGTGATAGGGCAAAATTTCATTTCTTGCTCGTTTTTGCTCCAAATTGCACCGTTTTTGTTTCTTTTTACTTCAATGACCATAACTCATCATACTTGCAACAAAACATCAAAAATACCCTTCTTTAAAGTGAAATATCATCAAAATTAATGTAAAATAGGTATGAAAATCTCAACATATTTTCCTTTGGTCATTGACTTTGTTTGAGAAGTGCAATATCCCACCTGGTTGGCTAGTGTAGTACCAGTCAAGAAAAAGAACGAACAAATCCGAGTGTGTGTCAACTCTAGGAATTTAAACATAACATTTCTAAAGGATGAATTTCTACTACCAATTTCAGAACTAATGATGGACATCACACCATCACATGATATTTTCTTATTCATTGATGGATCGTCTGAATACAATCAACTCAAGATGACACTAGAAGATGCAATGCTTACAACCTTCAAAACATTGATAAGAATTTACTGCTTTACAGTGATGCTGTTTGGGTTGAAGAAAGCCGGAGCAACCTACCAGCGAGCTATGATAAGGATCTTTGATGGCCTCATCTATAATCAATTTGAGTGCTCTGTGTATGATTTGGTCATCAAGAGAAAATAAATGTAAAACCATTTGTACAATTTGAGGATTATTTTGGAGTGATTACGACAATTTAATCTTGAAATGAATCCTATAAAGTCGCATTTGGCATTGCCTCTGAAAATTTCTAGGATTTGTTGTCCATCATCAAAGATTTAAAAATCAATCCAGAGATAATTAAAGCTACCTTAAAAATTTCATCCCCTAAAACATTGAAACAACTACGATCTTTTCAAGAAAAATTGACATACATAAGGTACTTTATATCTAATATGTAAGGATAGTGTCGAACCTTTTCCGTGTTGACAAAAAAGGATGCCAAGGTTACTTGGGATGAGACATATCAATGGGAATTTAAAAGTATTAAGCAATACTTAAGGACACCTCTTGTATTAGCAGGCCCTATCTTGGGTAGACCGTTGATACTTTATACCGCAGCTTTAGATGACTCCCTCGGAGCCTTGTTGATGCAATTCAATGATGAGGGTAAGAAAATGCTCTCTATTACTTATGTCAACATCTAATACCAGTGGAGGTGAAGTATCCTCCTATTGAGAAACATTGTCTAGTTTTGATTTTTATTGCCCAAAAGCTTAGACATTACATGTTTTCTCATAAGGTCAACCTTATCTTGACGTTTAATCTGTTACAATATTTGATGACCCTCCCAACGCTTTCTGGTAGGTTGGCAAGGTGGTTAACAATCTTATTGCAATTTGATATAATGTTTGTGCCTCTTCAAGTTATCAAAGGACATATCTTAGCGGACTTTCTCACAGCACACCCACTACCAGCTAGGTACCCTCTTAACGAAAACCTGCCCACTGAAAAATTATTGAATGTGGAATAGCCCACTGCTCAAAATTGGGAAATGTACTATGTTTGAGCCTCATCAGCAAGGAAAGACAAAGGAATGCAAATAGTAATACTCGATAAGGTAGGAATTTGTTGATCTTCGTTACACCGGATCAGGGGATGTTAAGGTTCTCCTACTACTTGACAGATGTACAAACAATGAATCAAAGTAGGTGGTTTTAATAACTAGATTGGAATTGACAATATTACTGGAAATAACATACATCACCATCTACGACGACTCACAACTCATCATTTAGCAAGTGGACGAGCAGTACAAGATTCTGAAGCCAAGGTTGGGAAGTATCACCGATACACTATGAAATTATTGGAACAGATCCCTAACATGACACTGTACAAAATTCTTCGAGAAGATAATGCCCATGTAGAGGCTTTAGCTAAGCTCATTAAGTAAATCACATGTCCAAAAGAAGACTCCATTGACATCACAGTCTAAGGACATCAGGTTTTGTTATAGATCAATATAGATAATCTATACAAGTTAGAAAGAAAGATGGCGCCAACCGTTTATTGAATACCTACAGATAGGAGCGTTGTCAGAAGACAAATCAGTAGCACGCAATGTCAAGAAGAGGGTCATGTCATATGCCCTGGTTATCAATATTTTGTACATAAGGTCCTTTGATCAGATGTGGTTGAGATGTTTAACCAGAACAGAGGGATAAAATATTGTCAAGGAAGTGCATGCAAAGCTGTTTGGTGCTTATCAATCAGGGTCAATGATGAAGATGAAGAATAAGAGATTGGGATATTATTGGCCGGCAATGATGTCCGAATGCATGGAAATGGCTAAGAGATGTCACCAGTGCTAGGTACATTGAGTGGTCTTACATCAACCTCTGAATGTGCTGCATCCAACGATGTGTCATGACCATTAGAGTGTTAGGGGCATAGATATAATAGGTCTTATAGACCCTCCATCTTTGAAAGAACATAGATTTATTCTTGTAACCATATATTATTTCTCTAAATAGGCAATAGTCTTGTTGTTAAGAGAAGTCAAAGCCCACAATGTTCTTCAGTTATACAAAAATCAGATTGTTTACCATTTTGGCGTCCCATGCAAAATCATCTAGGATAACAGGTCAGCCTTCAAGAGCACAAAGTTCAACAGTTTCGTCAGGCGACTTGAGACATATTGAAGATATTATACAATATACTATCCACGAGTCAACAGTTAACAGAAGCCTTCAACGAGACCCTTGTGCATATTTTAAAGAAAATATTGGACAACAATAAGATAGGATGGCACGAGAAGCTGCTAGAAGCTTTGCGGGCATACATAACAACGGTCAAAAATCTGACTCAGTCTACACCATATGCGCTTGTGTATGGATCCAAGGTTATGATTCCCATGGAGGTGCAGCTACCTTCTCTCATAATCATCATAGCCAACAAAATCATAGTGGAAGAGTGTGTCAAGCTCTGATTTGAAGAATTGGAAAGCCTCGAAGAAAAGCAGTTGACAACATAACATAACTTAGAGCTTCACCAAGCCAAAATGATACAAACCCACGATAAGCTGGTCCTCCCAAGGACGTTCAAATTTGGCGACCTCGTTCTTGCCCTTAGAAGGCCTATTCTTGCACACCACAAGATAGGTGAAAATTTTGAATCAACTTGGGAGAGGACGTTCGTGGTGGAAAAGGTTTACTCCGGAGGGTAATACCAATTAGTGGACTCTCAAGGCGAAAGACTCATGCTTCCGATCAACGGACGATACCTGAAGAAGTACTATGCCATATGATGTTTTGAAGAACAAGCTCTAATGATGACACCTATTCTTAGAGACACTGATATGAGTATTGTCTATGACTGGGTCCAAGAAAAAGAAAATTTGTAAAAAAAATGATGAAATGAAATAAATTTTTGTGTAATAAAATGTGTGCAACAAAAATTTCTTTATATAAATCTCAAATTTCACAAAATTAAATAAAATAAAAAATATATATCTTAAAATCACTTAATAACAAATTTTTATTCATGATGTTGATGTTTCTCCTTTCTTGTTGTTGACCTCACTTTTGGTTGAGGTCTAGAAACTTCTTTAGTATCCTAAGTCTAGCCATAGGACTTTCCTATTGACTAGTCTTAGAAAACTAGAAAATGTACCCCCATCATTAGAAATTCAAAACTCTTCTCTTTACTTAACTTGAAGTTCCACATAGTAGTCTTAACCTCTAGCATATAGTAGGTAAGATCATTATGAGAGAATTCAAGAAGAGTTCCTATAGGACTACTTGGCCTTAGGATTGACCCTGGATATTAGTTTGAAGTTAGGGTACACAATATCCTCACAATAGCCTGGCTAAAACCAATCCATAAGAACCCAAAATGAGAGTTTTATTGATCCATGGCTCATTTAGAATGGATATTTATCCAATTCTACTAGAAATACTAATCTTGGGTCTTTTGCCCTAAACACTCCCAAATTACCTAACTGTCCTTAGGACCTTCCTTTAACCTAAAATCCAAAAAATCCCATAAATTCCCAATAAATCCCAATAAATCCCAAATATTCTCAATTTCATTTCTTTCAACTACCATATGGCCCAATTTGGTTAATTTGACCATTTTAACCAAAATGCCCCCCCAAAATTGCCAAATTTACAAAAATACCCTTGGCACCCCAAACTTTCCCAAAACCTCCAAAATCACTCCAAATGTTCCCAAAACCCATTTGGACCCTTCAATTGGATTCAATTTGATCAATTTGACCATTTTGACCAAAACCCCCAAATTGCCTTTAAAGGCCCAATTTCCTCAAATTTACTTCAAATGTCCA
>NEWO01000831.1:23409-91396 GCA_003013225.1 Phalaenopsis aphrodite
TCGCATAACTCCAAAAATTTTTCAAGGTAATTTTAGCATGCATCAAATGATGTTCCAAATACAGAGAAATCATCCATAAATACTTCCAATCCATCATCAATTAACTTACAAAATATGGACATCTTACATCTCTGGAATGTTGCAGGTGCATTACATAATCTGAAAGACATTCTTCTAAAAGCAAAAGTTCCAAAAGGACTAGTAAATGTTGTCTTTTTCTTGATCCTCATGAGCAATATGAATTTGATGATAACCGGTATATCCATTTAAAAAGAAAAAATATTTGTGCCCAGCAAGTCTATCCACTATGTGATCTAAAAATGGTAAAGGGAAGTGATCTTTCCTTGTGGCAGTGTTTAATTTTCTATAATCAAAGCAAAGACGCCACCGAGTAACTTGTCTGATAGATATTAATTCATTATTTTCTTTTGTTTCAACAGTCACTCCTTTTTTTTAGGAACACAATGAATTGGACTTACCCATGCACTATTTGAAATAGGATATATAATTCTAGTGTCTAACCTTTTCAAAATTTCCTTTTTTACTACTTCTTTCATTATCGGATTCAATCTCCTTTATGGATCAACACTTGGTTTATATTGTTCATCTAATATAATTCTGTGCATACATATTGAAGAACTGATTCTCTTAATAGCAGCTAAGGTCCAACCAAAAGCTTTCTTTTATCTTTTTAATGTATCTAAATGTCTGCTCTTGCAGATCATTTAATTTTGAAGATATAATAATAGGAATGTAGATGAGTCTCCCAAAGTGGTTAGGTAATGTTTTCAACTCAAGTTCAGGTGGTTTTATAATTGATGGAAATGGACTCTTATCAACATTTTCTGTAATATCCAACATCTCAAATCTTTCTTGAACATAATCTAATTCTTCATTTTCTAAGTTATCCAGAATAATTTCATCATTCTCTTCAATTTGTTCTTGAAAATGCTCTTCTTTTTCAAAATACTTTTTATCTTCAAAATGTTCTTTAAAATATTCGTTCAGTAGATGTTCAATAATTTTCATGCGAAAACATTCATTATCTCTTTCAACAGCAGGGTATTTCATAGATTTCGTAATGTTAAAAGTCACTTCTTGATCATTTACTCTCATAGTTAATTCTCTTTTTTGAATATCTATCATAGCTTTTCCAGTAGCTAAAAATGGTCTCCCTAAAATGATAGGTATTTCTTTATCTTCCTATATATCTAAAATAATGAAATCTACAGGGAAGATAAATTTGTCCACTTTTACTAACACATCTTCTATAACTCCATTAGGATATGTAACTGAACGATCTACTAACTATAGAGTTACAGATATAGGCGAGACTTCTCCTAATCCTAATCTTTTGAAAATTGATAGAGGCATAAGATTAATGCTGACTCTAAGTCACATAAAGCTCTTCCATAAAAATTTTCACCGGTAGCACACGGTATAGTGAAACTACCAGGATCTTTTAATTTTTAAGGAAGCTTTTTCTGAATAATTGCACTACACTCTTTGCTAAGTGCAACAGTTTCGTTGTCTGTGAACTTCCTTTTCTTATTCAGAATATCTTTCATAAAATTCACATAATTGGGCATCTGCTCTAAAGCTTCTACGAAGGGAATGCTTACCGTTAACTTCTTAAGAATTTCTAAAAATTTGGAAAATTGTTTATTCTGTTTGTGTTGCTTCAACCTTTGAGGAAACGGTGGTGGAGGTTTCTCCATAGTAATTTTCATTGGTGTAAATGGATACGCTAAATCTGGGTACTCATGATCCTTTTCTTTTTCGGTATCCACTTTCTCTTTTTCAGTTTCTATTTATTTTTGCACTCTTGTCTCTAATTCTTTTCCACTTTGTAATTGAATCGTCTTGATTTGTTTTTTTTCCACAATACTCAGAAAAGTTCCTAATGTTCGGTTACTAAGCGTAGTAGCGATATGCCCTAATTGGTTTTCAATATTCTTAATAGCAGTTCCTTGATGTTGTAATTGGTTTCCTTCAATCTATAATTGATTTCCTTCATTCTGTAATTGTTGACCCATGTTTAATATCAGCTCTTCCATAGAGAACTTCTCCTCCTTAATTTGAGTATTATTGTTAAATCCTGGAGGATAAGAAGGTCTATAGTTAATATTTCCCTGGTTGGATGAATTTTCTAATGGGTTCACTGAGTTGTTTGCCCATTGTTGATTTGTAGAAGAATTGTTATTCCAATTAAAATTTGGATGATTTATCCAACCTGTGTTATAATAGTTCGAATATGGGTTGTAGGGTCTATTAATATCATTTAAGGTCTCATATGAAGGTTGAACATCTACAAATTGTCTAGATGAATTTTCTTCCATCATAGGAGGTGTTGAAGAATAATTCATCCCATAATGATCTAATTTATTTGATATTGCAGCAATCTACGAAGCTAACATAGATATTGCATCAGAATCATGGATACTAGCTACTCTTTTAGGATTTACCCGCTCAGAGGGCCATTAAAAATTGTTGGTAGCCATCTTTTCTATTAATGAATAAGCCTCATCAAAAGGTTTTGACATTAAATAACCACTAGCTACAGCATCTATAATCAATCTAAGAGATCCCCCTAATCCATTATAAAAAGTTTGAATTATTAACCAATCTTGTAACAAATGATGAGGACACTTCCTAATAAGATCTTTAAATTTCTCGCAAGCTTCATATATTGACTCTCCATCAATCTGACAGAACAATGTTATGTCATTTCTTAGTTTAACAATTTTGGATGGAGGGAAATATTTGGATAGAAATTTCTGTGAAAGTTCTCCTCAAGTTCTAATAGATTCAGGTGCTAACAAATTTAACCACATCTTAGCCTTATCCTTCAGTGAAAAAGAAAAAGTCTAAGTCTAACAACATCATTTGAGACTTTGTCATATTTAAAAGTAGCACAGTTCTAAAAAACTATGGAGGTGTAAATTAGGAGCTTCATTTGGTGTACCTCAAAATTAATTGTTTTGTACCATTTGGATAATAACAGGTTTAAGCTCAAATGAATTAGCAGCTACATCAGGATTTTGGATAAGTGAATCTCATCTGCTGTAGGATTTGCATATTCTCTTAGGGTTCTAGGTTAGTGTTCATTTTCTATTCCTTAATTGTTATGTTGTTTTCCATTGTATCAGAATTTCTAGGTTCTCTTCTTAATTTTCTAATTCTTCTAACAGTGCGTTTTAATTCCGAATTGTAGGGTATAAGATTTTCAGGTCCAAATTTACGCATATAATTTGAAATCTATACTCAGTAGTATAATTAACTTAAATATAAATATAAAAATAAGTTGCAATTTAAGTAAAAATTTTATAATAATCTTAATTTGTTTGTTACTCTGATCGTAATTTTACTCACTCACTGAATCACTCCCCGACAACGGTGCCAAAAACTTGACCGATTTTTTTTGTAAATCGACAAATACAAGAAATTGATGGCTCTACTAGAAGATTTAATTTCCAGCAACGACATCGAAAGGCTTGATCGTGACTTTATAGATGTGTCTGATTTGATTAAGATGTATAAATATAATATTAAATAATGTTAAAGTCAATTTTGTCAACGCAAGTATACGTATCACTCAACTAATATAGGGCTCTAATGGAGTCCTAGATATCAATCCCATAACAAGTAGTTTAGACTTACAGACTAAGACCATAGAAAAGCAAGACTTTAATCACAACAATGACGTTCAATTTACTTATCTGTCAATAATAGGCAATTGAAATAAATAGATAATTTTAATAACTAATAAATAACTAATGATATAAAGTAGGGTTTAATTGTGATGTTCAATATATAAGAAAGCATTCTTCTCCTTGTCAAAAAATTATAGTGAATGGATAAAATGAATTAGTTCAATTTAAATTGTGCAAAATAGGAGCATACCTATTCTTTACCCTTTGGTCCAGACATAAAGAACATTGACTAATCCTATGCTTTGTTACTGATTCTACGACTAGGCTGGGAGGATACCAGCTCTCACTTCGGAGCTCCCACGTTCCCCTAACCTGAGGGATAACATCTACACATCTGCACCAAAATGAAAGGACCAAATTGGGGATTTTAGTCTGTAATATCTCTAATTCTTCACCCAATAATAATATTTCCCTATTTATTTGCATCCAACTTCCAAAGGCTTTGAAATGCCTGAATCTTGGATATAATCTTCACTTTAGTTGTAAAACTCAACATAATTTAACAAATTAATTGGCCAGATTGAAAGTAAATTAAGATCAAAGTGAAAAAATCATCACATTTTCTTAAACATTTTCATGGCTTCACAAATTCAAATCACCATTTCACAAATCTTGAGACAAGGAGAAAGACAGAGAAAACTACTCAGAACTTGTGGGAAAAACACAAAAAAAAACTCAGAGTTCATATATAAAATCAAAGTCATACAAACTACAACAAGTAAATAACTGATCTCTAGATTCTCCCTAAGAACTCTCCTCGAAGTTCCTCTGAATCTTTTCCTTTCTTTATAGTACACAGAATTCTTCTTCGAAGTAGCAAGGAGGAAGAAATCTCTCACTTTCCCTCCACTCCTACAATTTCTCAAGGAAATCCTCACAATTGTTACACACAAATGGAACCTCTCTAACCTCTAGGGCCTTTCTAACATTCAAGACCTCCAGAGCCTCCTAATTTTTGGCCAAAAATGTTCTTTTAAAGTTGCGGATGAGCTTTCCCAAGAGTTACTTAAGCATCCCTTCAAAAGTTGGCCTTATCCAAAGCTTGAGTAGGCATAACCGTCGCTCTCGCCGTCGGCGGCCTCGAGGGCGCCGTTGGCGGGATTTTGAAGAAATTTGTCCTGTAGTCTTTGGAAAAACTCGCCGTCGGCGCGGTCGATGGCGCCGTCGGCGATCTAGTTCAAATCTTCACATTTTGGTCCTTTTCGCTCCAAATTCGCTTCTTTTGGTATCTTTTTGCTCCAATTACCCTAATTCATCATTTCTGTTACAAAACATCAACAATACCTTTCTTTAAAGTGCAATATCATTAAAAAAATATAAAATAGGTATGAAAAGCTCAACATATTTTCCTTTGGTCAATTCACAATGCATTACACATCAACCGCTGACTCTGCGCGTGGTTCGCGTAACGTCACCCCGTCTGACTCAATCTCCACCGTTCATTCAATAGACGCGAAAATGGACCACACTTGTTCAATATCCCCGATCGTCCATAACCTGTGAACCATTCACATTCTAACCCTAAGATCGATGCTTAATTAAATTAAGTGTGGTTTGTTCCTACACCTTAATCTAATTGAGACGAATTTATCTATAAAGCTAGATACGTATGAAATGAAGATTTATTTCACAAAGGTCCAAATTAAGGCAAAATTAAGCAATTTTAATCCACACCTTTGTCCAAGATGTGAGACCTCAAATGGATTGGTTGAGAAGCTTTGTCTTAGTCTCACGAACATCCTACAAGTGTCAATTTGAGCTGTAGTTGGCTCTAAGTATGATCTAGACCAAAGAGTGGATCAGGCTTTGTCTTGGACTAAGTTAGAAAGCTCAAGAATGGGGGCTTTTGATGGGGAAAGTGATTATAAGATGTTGCAAAGCTTTTGGGATGATCAATTGACAGTTTTGTGGAGTTCGGCGGAGTGGCCAAAAAAGCCTTGGATTTTACTGATGGAATTATGGTTTCTTAGTGAAATAGAGGCCAAAAATGATTAGGATGAGCTTCATGTAAGTGTAATGGAAGTTTGGAATGATTTTGAAAAAAAATCCCTAAGGATTATGCTTGTGTCCCCTATGGTCGTGGGGTGGTGGTGTTTTTATAACTAAGGAAAGGGTGGACAATTAGGGTGGCCTATGGGTGCAAAGCGGTGCTTAGGTGGAGGGAAGAAGAGGGCAAGTGGCCAATTAGGGTGAGCCACATATGATGAGCTCAATTTTGGGTTTTAACTATGGTGGTTCTCTCAGTTTTGGTGTTTTTTGGCAGCCAAGCTGGTCGACCGGCCAGAGGGAGGTCACCATCTGGTTTAGGGCGGTCATTGGTGGAGAGACGTGAAGTCAATTGGAGTTGTGCATGGGTGGATGTGTTTAATTTAATCTGGAAAGGGGTTTGGGTTAGGTTGGGTTTGAGTTGGGTCTAGGCTCATGAGAATGGTTTCAGTGGTTCCTCATGGTTGACCAAGGTCACGTGGACCAACTAAAATGGTGTGGAGAAATCACCACCTAAATGATTAAGACTAATCATGGGTTATAGTGAGTCATGGGAGTGTTTAAATGCTTTTTAGGTGATCATTAAAGGGCTCCTTCATTTTTGCCACTTGGATTACGGTGACATGACAATGGCTCGCAAGGCTTGCATATGGCTTGGAGGTGGCTTCATGGCTTACATTTAGTTTGGTTAATTTGCATGAAGAGGTATTTTTGGAATTTTGGGTGATTTTTAAATGGTGTTGTCATGATTCCAAATGTGGAAGGGGCAAAGTCACAAATATCATGGTGTATGGTTTGATTTAATTGAATGGATGATGAAATAATTTTGTTATGTGGGCTCTTGGATTTGAGCTTTTGGAATTTAAGTATGGTGGGCTTGAAATTGAGCTTTTAAAATTAGTGTGGTTGGATGAAATTGGGCCTAGGTAATTTTGAATTTACAATTGAATTTCGGTAAAATTGTACTTGAATTTTGTTGAAATTGGGTTTGAGATAGTTTTGGTGGAAATTGGACGTAAATTGAGAATTTTGATGATTTTTCAGTATTTTTGGTATTTTGGTGAAAAAGTGAATATTTTTATGAATTTTGGCAATTTTGAAAATTTGGGGGCATTTTGGTAATTTGGCCAATTTTGGTGGATTTGGGAAATTTTCGTTAAATTTGAGTAAATTGGACGGCTAAGATTGGTTTTGGTGAAGTTTTAAGTGAAATTGGGGATTTGGACACTTTTTGGGCATATTGGGATTTTTGGGGTGTTTTGGCGTATTTTGGGCAAAATTTGATTTTAGGGTGGATTTGAGGAAAATTGGGTGATGTGAGCATGCAAGCCATGAAAGTCTACTTAAAGCTAAATGGTATTTTTGAGAACTCATTTTGGAGCGTCCACATGTTGATCTTAGTCCTCTTAACTATGGGTTGGGGACTTGGGACCACCCACTTGAGCTTTCAAAAGAGATAGAAAGTGAGTTATGGGCTTCCGAAAGAGATAAGTCAATTTAGGTAAATGGATGTTTTGGATGTGTTGAGCAGTTTGAGGTGAGTGCAACTATGTTTGTGTGTGCAAGACCAAGCCACCTAAGGTTGTCTTAAGGCTTCTTGATCCTATAGGAACTCATTTTTGGGTCTTCATATATTGGTGTTAGCCATCTCAAGTGACAAATGAGGGCTTGATACACAAAAAAATATATGCATTTTTAGACCCATATTTTATACTCATTTTTGGTGATATTGCAATTTAATGAAAGGTAATTTTTTTTTGTTTTCTTGTGAGGTGTTAATTTTTAAGACTTCAAGCAAAAAGAAAGTAAAAAGGATGAAATTTGGAGTTAAAATGGAATTATTGAAAAAAATTTCAGTGTCGACGGGGCCTTTTGACAAAAAAGACAGATTTAATTAAATGACCTCTAACGACAAAAAAATTTTCAGTGCTGATGGTGCCAGAATGGGAGCTGACGACGCTAGTGTCGGTGCAAGCCCTATTTCTAGAAGATTCGATGAATTTGGATGCTTTTTGAAGAGTTTTTGGATGCACATACTAGAGAACCAACCCTAGGATCTATTTAGAGCCAAAATTGATCAGAAAAAACCCCTCCTTCACCTCCATTTGCATCTTTTCAAACTCCTCCTTGCCAGTTTACATCATTCCACGCCATTCCACACCATTAGTCATTTATTTTCTTTATAGTTTTGATTTTTCGTGCTGAGTTTAAGTGTGAATTTTTCTCTAAGAAGTGTTGGAGAGGGAGTGAAATGAGAGATTTCTTCTTCCTAAATTTCCTAAGAGAGGCTACAAAATATTTGCTTTAAGAAAGAATTTCAGATAAGTGTTGTTTTTTTATTATTGTTGTATGAACTTCCTTTTAAATATGAAATTTGTGTTTTATTGTATCTTTCTCATGAAGTCGGATTAGTTCCCTATATCTTTCTCCCTACTTTGAGATATGGTGAAATGAAGAGATATTTTGGATGTGCCAATGTTAAAATATAAAATAAATTGTGATGGTTTTTCAACTCCACTCTTAATTTACTTTTCGATCTGACCAATTAAATTGTTAAAATATGTTGTGAAACATATGATCCGAGAAATGGAGTACGAGTTCTATAACAGAGTGAGAATCACATTTAAGTTCATGAAGGAGTATTTCGTTCATGGAATTAAGTGCAAATAAATAAGGAAACATAATTTGTTGGGTGTAGAATTGGAGATTTTTAGGGTGACAGACTAAAATCCTCAATTCAATTCTAGTGTTTAAAAATTAAAATGAGAGTTACCCTTTAGGGGAAATGAAGTGAGAGCTTTGGAGTGGGAGCTAGCATCCTCCTAGCCTAGCCACAAATTTAGGGACTAAACCTAAGATTAGCCAATGATTTTCTATAACACTCAATAAGGATAGAGAATTAAAATTGCTCATATTTGGCACAATACAAATTTAAACCATTTATCTCATCTCATTTCACCAAAAACTCGTTGTAATGGAAAAGATGCTTTTTCATATTAGAAAACTTCATCACATAAACATAGTTTTGTAGTTACCAATTTAAAAGAGATAGGAAGTATGTTATGGGCTTCCAGAAGAGATAAGTCAATTTAGGTAAATGGATGTTTTTGGATGTGTTGAGCAGTTTAAGTGCAAGTGTGTTTGTGTGTGCAAGACCAAGTCACCTACTGTTGCCTTAAGGCTTCATGATCCTATAGAAACTCATTATTGGGTCTTCATATGTTGGTCTTAGCCATCTCAAGTGACAAATGAGGGTTTGATACATAAAAAAATATATGCATTTTTAGACCCATATTTTAGACTCATTTTTGGTGATATTGCATTTTAATGGAATGTAATTTTTTGTTTTATTGCAAAGTGTTAATTTGTATAGCTTCGAGCAAAAAGAAAGCAAAATGGATGGAATTTGGAGTTAAAATAGGATTATTGAAAAATTATTCAGCACCGACGGTGCCTTTTGACAGAAACGACAGATTTAATTAAATGTTCTTTGGCGCCGATGTTGCCAAAATGGGCGCTGACGGCGCCGGTGTCAGTGCAAGCCCTATGTCTAGAAGATTCTACAAATTTGGATGCTTTCTGAAGAGTTTTTGGATGCACCTATTGGAGAACCAACCCTAGGCTCTATTTAGAGCTGAAATTGATCAGAAAAGACCCCACCTTCACCCGCATTCGCATCTCTTTGGACCCCTCCTTGCCACTTTACATCATTTCACGCCATTCCACACCTTTAGTCATTTATTTTCTCTATAGTTTTGATTTTTTTGTGCTGACTTTAAGTGTGAATTCTTCTCTAAAAAGTGTTGGAGGGGGACAAAAGTGAGAGATTTCTTCTTCTTACATTTTCTAAGAGAGGCTACAAAGGATTTTCTTTAAGAAAGAGTTTCAGATAAGTGTTGTTTGTTTATTAGTGTTGTATGAACTTCCTTTTATATATGAAATTTGTGTTTTATTGTTTCTTTCTCATGAAGTCTCAGTACTTCCCTTTATCTTTCTCCATACTCTGAGATATGGTGAAATGAAGAAATAGTTTGGCTGTGGCAATGTTAAAATATAAAGTAAATTGTGATGGCTTTTCAACTCCGCTCTTAATTTATTTTTTGATCTGATCAATTGAATTGTTAAAATATGTTGTGAAACATATGATCCGGGAAATGGAGTATGAGTTCTATAACATAGTGAGAATTACATCTAAGTCCATGAAGGAGTATTTCGTTCATGGAACTAAGTGCAAATAAATAGGGAAATTTACTTTTTTGGGTGTAGAATTGGAGATTTTTAGGGTGATAGACTAAATTCCTCAATTAAATCCTAGTGTTTAAGAATTAAAGTGAGGTTAGCTTTTAGGAGAAGGGAAGTGAGAGCTCAGAAGAGGGAGGCAGTATCTTCCTAGCCTAGCCACAAATTTAAGGACTAAATCTAAGATTAGCTAATGATTTTCTATAACACTGAATCAGGGTAGAGAATAAAAATTGCTCCTATTTGAAACAATACAAATTTAAACCGTTTATCTCATCTCATTTCACCAAAAAACTCGTTGTAGTGGAAAATATGCTTTTTCATATTAGAAAACTTCATCACATAAACATAGTTTAGTAGTTACTAATTTAAACGCTGCATTTAAATTTTGTTAGTTGTTATTAATTTTGTTTTGATAGTATTTAAAACATTCAAAACTAGTGACAGTAACTTTTTTTTATTTATGTGAACTTCTTAGTTAATTTATCATTTTAAATTTAAACCTTCCTCGTAGAATTGACATTTGGGACTTAAATAGAAAGTATTATATTACTTAATAATGATACATATACTTGTGTAAAATCCCAACATTAAGTGCTTAACGTTATTATTCATAAAATACAACATTAAATTTTTGGCACCGTTGAAAAGCGAAGTAAACTTTATAAATTTTACACAACTATCATTTTGAGATCAAGTTTTTAGCGCCGTTGTCGGGGAAAGTAACAGTAAATTGAATAGATTTGGTAAATTAGGAAATTTAGAGACAAACTGCAAAATATCAAAAAAAATTATATAAAATCAAAAATAAAAAAAAATACAACTATATAATTAAGAGTATTTTAAGAAATTTTTCTTTGCTTATTATATTTGTTTATGTGAAATATTGGATCTGAAGGTTTAGTACCTTATAATTCAGAATTAGAACGTGCTATTAGCAAAAATTGAAAACAACAAAAATAAATTAAAATTTTGAGCAAAATGGCGAATAACTTAGATAATCAAATAAATGAAAATTGATAAAGACTTTTAAAAGATTATGCTAATCAAACAACATATGAACTTCACTTAATTATTCAAAATCCTGAAGTTGCTACTAATTCATTTGAGCTTAAACCTGCTATTTTCCAAATGATACAAAATAATCAGTTTGCAGGAACACCTACTGAAGTTCGTAAGTTACATCTTGCTATTTTTTTCAAAATTTTTGCTTCATTTAAATATGATGGAGTGTCTAATGATGTTGTTACGCTTAGACTTTTTCCTTTTTCATTAAGGGATAAAGCTAAAGCTTGGTTAAATTCTTTAGCGCGTGGATCTATCAGAACATGGGGAGAACTATCATAAAAATTCTTGGCTAAATATTTCCACCCTAAAAAATTGCTAAGCTTAGAAATGATATTACATCTTTTTGTCAGTTTGAAGGGAAACCAATGTATGAAGCCTGGGATAAATTTAAGGATCTCCTTAGAAAATGTCCACACCATGCTTTACCGGATTGGTTAATAATTTAAACTTTTTACAATGGATTAATAGGATCACTTAGATATATTATAGATGCTGCTGTAGGAGGATCTTTAATATTAAAACCTTTTGATTAAGCATACTCTTTAATAGAAGAAATGACTACTAACAATTTTTAATGACTCTCTGAATGGGTAAATCCTAAGAGAGTAGGTAATATTCACGACTCAGATGCAGTGTCTATTTTAGCATCTCAAGTTGCTGCTATATCGAAAAAGATTAATCAAAATGGAGTGAATTATTCTCAAATACCACCAGTATTAGAGGAGAATTCACTAAGAAAAATAATTGATACTTAATCATCTTATGAAACTTGAAATGCTATAAATAATTGAAATAACAATCTCTATTCTAACTATTACAACCCTGGATGGAAAATTCACCTTAATTTTAGTTGAAATAATTATAACAATTTAATGAACCCCTCAGTAAATTTTAAATAGTCATTTAAATCCTAATTATCGACCTTATTGTCCTCCTAGATTTAACACTAACCCTAACCCACAAGTTAAGGAAAAGAAGTTGACGATGGAAAAAATAATGTTGAATATGGGAAATCAAATAAAAAATAAAGGGGTTGCTATTACGAATATTGAAAATCAATTAAGACATATTGCTACTGCACTTAGTAATAAACCTTCAGGAAATCTTCCGAGTACTGTGGAAGTTAATCCAAATGATCAAAATAAGGAGCAAATTAAAGCTATTCAATTACGAAGTGGAAAAGAAGTTAAAACAAGAATCCCAAGAGAAGCTGAAGTTGATGAGGAGAAGGAAGAGATTGAAAGTGACCATAATGAAAATGAACAAACACAAGTTTCTTTAAAAAAACTACTACCTCCATTTCCTCAACAACTAAAGAAAAAGAGCAAAGACAAACAATTTACAAAATTTTTGGAAATTCTTAAAAAATTAATGATAAACATTCCTTTCTTTGAGACTTTGGAACAAATGCCAAGTTATGTGAAATTTATAAAAGACACACTAAACAAAAAAGGAAGTTTGCAAATCAAGAGACCGTTACACTTAGTGAAGAGTGTAGTGCTATTATTCAGAAAAAGCTTCATGAAAAGTTAAAAAATTCTAGTAATTTTACTATACCTTGTGCAATTGGTGAAAAGTTTTATGGAAAAGCCTTATGTGATTTAGGAGCGAGTATCAATTTTATGCCTCTATCGATTTGTAAACATTTAGATTTGGGAGAGATTTCCCTTACTACTGTAACTCTTCAGTTAGCTGATCGATCAATAACCTATCCTAAAGGAGTTATAGAAGATGTATTAGTAAAAGTGGATAAATTTATCTTTCCTATAGACTTTATAGTATTAGATATGAAGGAAGATAAAGAGATTCCTATTATTTTAAGGAGACCATTTCTTGCAACAGGGAGAGCTATGATAGATGTGCAAAAAGGAGAATTAATAATGTAAGTTAATGATCAAGAAGTAACATTTAATATTGCAAAAGCTATGAAATATCCTGCAATAAAAATAACAATGAATGTTTTAGGATGAAAGTTACTGATTATCTAAGTAATGATCAATTTAAGAAAGAATTTGAAGAAAAATTAAGGTAAGAAGAATTTAGTGAGAATGGGGATTAAATAAAAGAAGAAACTTTAGATTATATTCAGGACAAATTTGAAACTTTAAATTTGTTGGAAAATGATAATAAAAATCTTATTCCTTCAAGTATTAAACCACCTAATCTTGAACTTAAAGTATTACTTACACATTTAGAATATGTATTTTTAGGAGATTCATCTGCATTACCTATTATTGTATCTTCTAATTTAACTGAAATTCAAGAACAACAATTAATAGAAATGTTGAAAATATATAAAAAGGCTTTTGGATGGACTTTAACAGATATTAAAGGAATTATTCCTTCAATTTATATGCACAAAATTCTATTAGATAATCAATACAAAACTAAAGCTGATCCTCAAAAGAGATTAAACTAAATAATGAAAGAAGTTAAAAATGAAATCTTAAAATTGTTAGATGTTGGAATTATATATCCTATTTCAAACAGTGCTTGGGTAAGCCCAATTCACTATGCTCCAAAGAAAGGACCAGTGACCGTTGAAGTAAATGAGAAAAATGAATTAATTCAAACAAGACAATTTATTGATTGGCGAATTTGTATAGACTATAGAAAATTAAACATGGTCACCAGGAAAAATCACCTTCCTTTACCCTTTCTATACCAAATGTTGGATAGATTGGCTGGAAAAAAATATCTACTTTTTAGATGGATATACCAGTAATCATATATTTCCAATTGCTCTTGAGGATCAAGAGAAAACAACATTTACAAGCCCTTATGGAAAATTTGTTTTTCGTAGAATGCCTTTTGGACTATGCAATGTACCTGCGACATTTCATAGATATATGATGTCAATATTTAGTAATTTGATTGAACATGAAATGGAAGTATTTATTGATGATTTCTCTGTATTCAAGACTTCATTAGAATTATGTTTAAGTAATTTAGAAAAGTTCTAGAATTATGTGAAAAAATCAACTTAGTACTAAATTGGGAAGAATGTCAATTTATGGTTGCAAGAGGATATGTACTTGGGCATAAAATTTCTGAAAAATGGCATGTAAGTAGATCCTGCAAAAGTTCATGTTATTAAAATATTAACTCCTACTACTGGCAGAGGGGTAAGAAGTTTTTTAGGACATGCTGGTTTTTAAGGGCGTCACATAAAATTTTTTTCAAAAATAACTAAGCCATTATGCCAACTTTTAGAAAAAGATTCAAATTTTGATTTTGATGAGGAATGCATAAAAACATTTGAATTATTGAAAGAAAAATTAATCAGTGCACCTATAATAGTCCCACCTAATTAGGAGAAACCATTTGAAATAATGTGCGATGCTAGTAATTATGTTATTGGAGTTGTTTTAGGAAAAATGCACAACCTCATTTAAAGAAGTTGCTCACTGGTGACACTCTTAACGTTCCTTTCATTCGTCCTTAACTATGCAGTTGAATTTCTTTTTATTGGTTCTCTATTTTTGTTTTTGCTTCCTCTTTGGAATTTACTAATTGCTCATCTTAGTTTAATGGATTTTTGCCATTTGTTTGATGTGCTCTTATGCCGTTTGTTGAGGGACATCTTATTACCTGCTGCGGGTTATGTTGTTCTGCTTTTGAGGCTGCCTCTATTATCTACGTATGTATATATGTATGTATGTATGTATGTATGTATGTATGTATGTATATACGTATGTCTGTATGTATATACGTATGTCTGTATGTATGTATGTATGTATGTATGTATGTATGTATGTATGTATGTATGTATGTATATATGTTGACTAGATATATGAAGAAATAATCACTTGAAGATATGTATATAAACATTTTTTTTTATATGAACTAGTCTAAATTTGATATTGTAGTGAAAGTAGAGTACATCTCTGACAACCATTTAAAATATACAAAAGGCTGCTCTTAAAATGACAATAATTTTATCGTAACGTCGATAACGCTGTCAAGATAAATCCTTAAATATAAGCTTCTCTTCCGCAACAGCTGATTGTTATATAGGATATAACATGTGTTGTTGGCTTGTTGCACATGTGGGACTCAAGTGATACCACTCATCACGAGAAATTACCACTAATTTGAAATCGGTATGCCAAAGGGCATCCAAAAATAGCCCTCACAGTATGTGTTAGGAACTACATGAGTTGTCATCCCAGATGGTATTAAGAGTGCAGGCACCGAAGGCATGAAAGACCGTATCTCAAACATTAAGCAAATGTTGAATAAGTCAAGAAATCTCGTATCCTCTAGTACTCCTAGGCCTACAAGTAATAGATAATTTTCTGGCGGCTTCGAGCTCGACAAGAGTAGAATTCCTCAAATAAAAGTTATTAGAAAATAAGCATAAACATAATTAAAAAATAACTATAATAGATGAAATCCCTAACAATAAAATCTGAGACAAAATACATTAGAGGACCTTCGAAGAGAATCGGGAGCAAAAATATGTCAAGAAAAAACCTACAGAAAATTAGTAATGTTTGAGAAAAACAGGTGATTGAAATAGTGGTTACTGTTCAACTTTGGACTACATGGAAAAACTGCAATACGATACAGAGGCAATTAGGTGATTGTTTATCATAAAGGGCTTGATTCTGTTGGCAAGTGGGTTGCCTTAGTCTTCTTAAAGTCTCTTAAGTTCTGGAATCTGATTCTTCTCTAATTAATATGGGAACTGATACGCTGTGTTGCAAAATCCAAATGTTTTGAATCCCAGAATAAATTCCCAGGGAATATTACTAAGTAAACGAATGCTGAGAGAATATTACCGTCATGTGGCTCTCATATTGTCGAGGAATAATTACCGGAATAATTTTCAATAATAAACCTTTTCGATAATAGTTTATACAGCTTTGATTCCTTCTCGAATTTGGTTTGTTAGGAATTTTAAGCAAAAGAGTGTTATCCATTGCCATTAAATTTATAACCAAGCTCTTATCTTTTTCAACAGCTGATTTTACAAGAAATCTCGCAGATGGAATCCACTGACAAATAATTAAATTTGCTTTCCTTTAAATAAATTTCGAATGGGGATCATTTTGGCATCTAATTCTTTTTAGAGAAACTAATTGTCCACATAAAACATTCAAAATTTCTTATTTATAAAACAAAACCTATAATGTCTTTATTTGCTATATCACAATTCGAATTACTAATTAAATGACAGGCATCACCGTGAGAGTACCAGTTTAGGGTAAATTTTAAGAGATTGTAGCGTGCACAAAACATGAAATTCTGTGCATTTTGAAGAATGTCGCGGCAATATTATAAATTCTCATTTTGGAATTTCTAAATAATATACTTGTTAACATACTTTTTTGAAGGAAAAAACACTTTTGTGAGTTGAGTATATGAAATATTTCCAATAAAATACAAGAAAATTCTATTTGAACCAGAAGAACAATTCCATTTGAACTCAAGAATTATTTCATTTATTGTGCAGAATAAACGCAGAAAGTAAAATCACACGACAAACAAACAATCGAACATGGTGCAATTAATCTGGCTGCACACAAATCTACCTACGTTCATGTGGAGAGGTTATTCCAATATCAACCGGTGGACAAAGAGGAACAAGTCAGCTGAAATATGAGTAGAACTCCACAATTAAAAATCGATCATAATCTCTTCTATAAATAAAGAACGGATTAGAACAAATATATTAGAAATATTTCTAATATAGAAAAGATCCAACAATTAGATCTCCTCTAATTAGGTTACCTAATATCAAGCTTCCTAATACATAAAAAGATCATGTAATCAAATATCCTCTAATTAGGTTACATAATATCAATTTTCCTAATATAAACACTTCATAGTATACAACTATTAGATTTAATACTTTTCCTAAAAATCTCTGCCTCATCTCTTACTTCTAGAAAAGTACAAGACGAAAAAAATTAGCTCTAATAACAAAATGAATGCACCAAAATGGTTTCCAAATTCTACTCTCTTGGACGAATATAACCTAGCTTAGTTCTTCAAATGTTTGAATGGCAATCAATCATGAGCTTATATTTTTAGCAAACTTCTACAATATGTGAACTTCTAAACTAATAGTACCTTTGTGTGAATTTCCACTAGATCTTTTGTATCTATCTTCTTTAATAGAATATTGTGTCATTAATTAAGTCCTGCACAGAGTGGTACCTCACATCAATATATTTGGTACAAGTACGAAGAACTTAACATATGGTCAAGACTATTTCACTCTGATTATCACATAACAATGTAAAACTCATGATCAACTCTATAGTCATGCAGTAGTCTCTATAGATATATCACATTATTTATTGTCTTCATGAATATCACGTACTTAGCATCTATAGTACACAAAGAAACAGTAAATTGAAGAATCGATCGCCAACTAAAAGGTCTTCCTGCCAGCGTGAATAAATAACTAGATGTAAATCTTCTCCTATCTATATCACCTACATAGTATGAATCAGCACAACCTACACATAGATTGACGATAGATGACTTTCATTCAAATATCTAGTCAACATCAATTGTACCTTTCAGATATCTCATAATACTCTTCAATAAACTTCCAAGGACTCCTCAAATTATGCATGAAATTGCTTAAAACACTAACTTCTTGTGCAATATCTAGTCTAATACAACCAATGACATACATCAAACTACCTACAACACTAGCTTAAGGAATCGATCATATATTTATCTTCTTCTAATCAACTTTAAGACATTGATCCTAACTCAACTAGAAGTAAAATATAATGAGTAGAATCATCGCCTTACTCGAGTTACCAACCCCAAATATTTTCAAAACTTTATGAACATATGGTTCTTATTGAAGTCAAACCTTTCCAACTATCTTTTCCTTTAAAATATTTATGTCAAGAATTATGCTAGCTTTACTCAACTTATTAATATTAAAATTTTTGAATAATTTCTTCCTTATTCTATCGTCCTCACTCAAACTAGTAGATGCATCCAATATATCATCAATATATGATAAGCATGTAGATGAATATACATTGAAAAACTCTTTAAAATATTCACAATAATCATATTGATTCCTTGTGTACTCATTTCTTATCATAAGTTGGTCAAACTTTTCATACCATGAAAGTGGTGACTGCTTCAACCATATAAGGATTTATCTAGTCTGCAAATAATGTTTTTTAATGGTTCATATCTTGGCAACTGTAACATATAGATCTCCTGTTGTAATTCCTCATTGAACAATGTAGTCTTCATATACAGCAGCTCCAAAACCAGACTATACTATTGTAACATTGAGCGATGTTTTACCATTAGAGAGAACACCTCTTCATAGCTAATCAATTCTCAATGTGTAAATATTTTTACAATAACCAACTCTTGTACCACATTTTAGCTCAATGAGATCCTTCCTTCTTTGCATGCACTCATTCTCTTTCTCGGATGAAGCTTTACTAACCTTAATGCAACGTTCTTCCAAAGAGACTCAACATTTTCATCAGTTTCTTCTCTCGAAACATCATTATTTGGGCTCTCCACCATTTACTTATAATGATAAGTAATTTTAGCCGTCATGAAAAAAGTGTAAATGCAATGTGATCCCTCAACCAAGCAAGTTTTATGATATTCTAGTATTTTCCCTTACACTTAGCAATAGATTCATAATAAAGGACATCATCCTCAACATTTTCTTCAATTTTCTTATTAGCAATATGAATAGAATTTTCCTAAGCTGTAACTAAATCACTTACTTGAGTGGGAGTGAGTGAATTTTATATAATTAATGGATTTACATCAAACTCCAACTTTTATTTCATTTATATGTTCCTAATAGAACTCCTCACATTCTTTGAATCCCAAGGCTTCAAAATGCTTACATCATTTAATGTAACATTATTACTAATGACGATCTTTTTCTCCGCCTGAATATAAATTTTGAAACACTTCACTCCACTTACGTAGCTAATAAAAATTACTTTATAGGCTTATGACTCCAACTTATCATTCTAAGTGTGGTAGTAAGATGGACGCCAAAATACTCTCATGTGCTCAAATTCTTTAGTAGGATGGTCTGACCACATCTCTTTTGGGGTATTCCTATTAATAGCGATGTAAGACATATGATTCAGCAAGTTATAAACATAGTTTAATGGACTTTATATAGCCCAAGATAGTACAAAAAATTTTCTACAACAAACTCTAGTTCATTTTATCTACCGTCTCATTATGATATACAGTCTCTCTAAAAATGAAATGGTGCTCTATCTTAGCTATTTGACACTATTATAAGAACACATCTGATGTGAATTAACCTCTACTATCAAATGGATGCACTGTATCAGTTTACCGATCCAAGTTTCTCTAGACTTCTTTCAAGTTATGAAAATGTCCAACAACCTCAGTTTTTTTCATCATGACGTATGATGGCGGGTAGATTTAATGTGTAAATTTTTCAATATTGCAAAATTACACAAGGCAGATATATAAAAAATGTGTAATATAATCCCAACAAAAATACCTTTTATCAAAATAGTTTATCTTTTAAAACTCTTTTTAAACTGCCAAATTCCCGTTAAAATCAACGCTAGTATATGTATCACTCAAGTAATAAAGGGCTCTAATGGAGTCATAGATATGGATTGTGAAGAAATTAAAATCATTTAAAAATATATTTAATAATTGTTTTGTGCCAAATATAACGAATCATATTCTTTACTCTCTTCCAAGTGTTATACAGACATTGACTAATTCAGAGTTTAGTCCCTAATTCTATGGTTAGGCTCGGACGATACCGACTGCCACTCCAGAGCTCTCACTGCTCGCTCACCTAAGGGCTAACAATCATGCATCAGTTTCTAATCAACTAAGCCAAATTGGGGATTTTAATCTGTCATCTTAAAATCTTCAATTCTGCATCCAACAATGTATATTTTTGTATTTATTTGCACCCAATCCAATGGATGACATACTCTCCTATGAAATAAAATGTGACTTTCTCTATGTTGTAGAAATCATATCCCTTTTCAGAACACATGTCTCTCAACAAGTTTTAACATTTCATTTGGCGAGATCAAAAAGTAAATGAAGATCGGAGTTCAAATCATCACAATTTATTGACATTTAAAACCGTAGAAAACAAAATCAATTCTTCACAAAACTATATCTCAAAGTAAAGACAAGGATAAAGAAGAGTACTCAGAATTCATGAGAAGGATACAACAAAACACGGAATTTATATATAAACATAAGATTACAAAATAAAAGAAATAAAAGACATAACTTATCTCAAAATCCTTCCCAAGCAAATCCCTAGAAGTTCTTTCCAAGCCTGTCTCTCATTATAATCCCACTCAATTCTCTCTTAGAAGTGTAATGAAGAAGAAATTTCTCACCTTCCATCTCCTCTTACAACCCTAGAAGAAAATCTTCTCTCCTCTCCTCTTGGCCCTCACACCACTTTCTCTCTCTCCCTTTCTTCTCTCCTTGAAGTTATCTATGAAGTCTTCTCTTTATTTTGGGCTACCTCTTTTGAAAAAGAATTAAAAATTTCCCTCCAAAAGTTCCCCCAAAAAGTCAACTCTTTTGAATTCAAAAGATGTATCATTTGATCCAAGAGACATATCCCTTCATAAAAGAACCTTCCAAAGTGTCTAGATGCATTAACTTACTACAATATGTGTAGAACAAGTGTCCCTTTGAAAATTTACATAAAATTTATCTCTAACCGCCTTAATTTACAAAAATTCATCTCTGGCCCATCATCTGCCATGCGCCAATCTGGCGGATGATGCGCCAACTCTCTGTCAAACGGTGCATCATGTGCTGATCTGGCGCATCATTCGCCAAAATCCCAAAATTCACTGTTTTGGTTTCTAATTTCGTCCTTTTTGCCATTTTTGCTTAAAATGCCTAAAAATGATATACTTACAACAGAAACATGAAATACCCTTATTTAAAGTGCAATATCACAAAAAATAAGCTTAAAATAGTATATTATTTTTTGTGTATCAAATTCCCCCAAACTTAAATGTTACTTGTCCTCAATTGAAACTTTTATTATGTAAAAGCATATGACTTAAGATAAAGATTAACTTATAACTTCTATACTTTAATTTAATGAAAATAATAACAAAATTTAAGAAAAACCTTTAATAACTTAGATTCAAACTCTAAGTCTAGGAATACTTAATAATTAAATTTAAGATTTATGAATCTCTATTCAATTCAAGAAGAATTGCAATTTGTCATATTAAGGACATTTAGAACATTCATATGAAATAGAACTTTATGAAAACTTTACTAGGAATGTTACTATTACTCAAATATAAGTTTAGAAAATGTTATAAAGCTCCTACTTTAAGTTGATTCAAATGAATCCAATTTTTGATTAGGCATCTCCTCAAGCTTCTCCTCATCTACTTTTCTTTTCTTTTTTTTTTTTTTTCTTTTAGGATCTTTTCCATCCTTTCTTTTCTTTTTCTTTTTTAAGTGAGGATTACTGTATCTGAATAGTCTTTAATAATTTTGAACTTCAATATCCTCTTCATAAAGTTAAAATACTGTACCTTTCTTCCTTTACAAATTCATATTAGTTTATGATTTTTCATAAAATCTCATTCTTTTCTTCTTACATGAAACTCTAAAATTCTTAACACTTCAAAAATACAACTTAATTTTCTTTAAATAGAAAAACATAGTTTTATCTTATCATACCAAATATGTTTAACTTTAGAATTTACCTTCATTATTAAAAACTTTTTACCTAAATTTATCATAATATTTATAAACATAAGTGTAGTCATTTAAAGTTAAATCTTAATATCCTAGGTCATGTTAAATAATTTTTTGTAAAAAAAAATAGTTAGTTGAGGACAAATAAAATTTAGTTTACTTTTTTTAAATAAATTTTTCTTTCCCATAAACTTAAGTTTTTAAATGATTTTAAAAATATTTTTAGTATAAAATTTAGTAGGTGAAAGAAAACTGTAATTACATGAAAATAAAAAATAACCTGTAGAGGATTTTTGACTTTGAAACTAGGCTCTGGTATACTGCAGGTACAAACTGTAAAACTACATACAGGCTTTAAAGCATTAGATAAAACATAATATATTCTAAAGAACTTGCTGAGAATTAAAAACATAAATACAAAAACTAAAAGATTAAACTGAAAATACTAAAAATACAGAAAAAGTGAAATTCTACAGCTACTTTACTGATTCAGTTCACAACACAGCATAAACGTTTTTACTACAACAAGTTTCAAATAAAAGTTCATCACAATACAATCACAAATAACAAACAAACATCAAAACACACTAAACTAAAATCATAAAAATCTATCCTCATCTCCTTCCTCATCATTATCAGAATCTTCTTCTCTCCTCCTCCTTCTTCATCATGAACAGGAGCATAGGGAGTGAAGCTGGAGCAAGCAGAAAAGTACACATTAGGTTCACTCCTAAGATGTCTTACCATAGCATTTTCAAAATCAATGTCATGTTGAACTCTTTTCTTTTGATTTTCATCATTATAACCATTTCTTGCTCTTTTGTCTCCCATCTGAGTTTGAATATTAATTATTTTTATTTGTTGAATCATCAATTGATTCATAATGCCTTCAAGTGATGCAGATCGAGAAGTAGACACCTCTGCAGTAGATGTAGAGGGTCTATCTCTTCTTCCACCTCTAGATTCAACAAATGATTCCACTCTTTGAATCATATGCCTCCCAATCAGATTCTATGGCTGTAATTCTTTGTCAATTCTATGGGACTCTATTCTTGATTGTTCACATACAATAAAAATCAGGGTAAGGTATCCCAAACCATCAGTTGTAAAAGTACCAGCTATACTTCGAGCATGTTGAACTATAAGTGCAACAACATCTATTGCTTTCATGTTATGAATGTAAAATTTTAGTACAACACTATCTTTTGTAACATCAGCCAAATAATTTTTTTGGTAACAATCTGATAGAAATGAAGTGGTGCCATACTTTTGACTGAATAGTCAACATGAAAGCAGGGAAGTTAACTCTCTTGTTATTCTTAATCTTCCACTCCACTCTTCCATCTATCAAAAATCCAATCACTTCATCCAGTGATGAATCGGTCATCACGAATGCAGTGTATTCATAAAAAAAATACACCTCTCGACCAATCAAAAGTATTGATCTTATCAGCAATAAATTCAACTTGTTTACCTCTAACCAGTATATGGTAATCAACAGTGAAGCTCAGGTTTGCATTAAACTCTCGAATCGCCAAGAAAATTCCTACGCCGATAAAGTAGTAGAATCTTCCCCAATTTCTTGCATGGATGAACCTTTCAATCTCACCACTCGGGTTTGCAAACGCCCGTTCTTAGATCATTCTTCTTGTCTCCATTTGAGTAACATAACTATGTTAGGCTTTGAAAGTAACAAATCTTCTTGCATCAAAATCTTCAGACGACCTTCCTCTCTTAACTCAAGGAGCCATTTGAAAATTCTACAAAAATCCAAATAATTCCAAAAAAATTGTTAAATAAAAAATCTAACTCCTCAAGCAAGATTATTTGGTAAGAAACTTTTCACCATGAGTTCTCTTCAAACTTTTCATTAAAAATCCCAAATTTCATATCTCCAAAATCCATGGTAAAAATCAAAAGTTTCTAAGTTAAAGTGAAGCTCTTACCAAGAGAAGATGAATTCTTTGGTTTTTAGCCTTTGAATGCTTCTCTTTCGCCCACAATGTGATGCTTTAGACCAAGGTCTTGAGGTAAGAGAAAACTTAAGCAGCAAAAATGGAGTTTGTCTATGTGATTTCTAGGTTGGCTAGGTGATCTATCGTGTTTGGACCTTTGGCGCATCATGCGCCAATCTGGAGCATCATGCGCTAGAGCTTAAACTCACCAGATTTCAGTTTCTATGGAAATCTACTCTGTACCTCTTTAAATCAACCCCTATTTAACTCAAATAAATCTTTCTAAGCATAATTAAACATCACACTAACACCAAACTTTCACAAAAAACACAAAACTCACATTTATATATAAAATCCAAGCTATTACAAACTAACATTTTTCAAGTCAACAATCATCAAATTCAGTGTTAGAAAGCAAACCAACATCCTAACACTAAAATATAAACATTGAAATTCAAAACAAAACATAGATAGAATTCAACAATAGAAAGGAAATACAATCCAACACAACAAATTAATTAAAATAAATAGTACTATACAAAAGTTTCGTGAATAAATTAAGTTCAAACATCTTCTTCACTATTGTCCTCTTGGATATATCCCATAGATTGATAGTGTATATACAAGTTGTATAAGGGTCAATATGGAAATTCATCAGTTGAATTTTCCTCCTCAATCTAAGAGTGTTTCTTGAACATACGTACCAAATCATCTTCAATATGTCCAGTATGTTGAAAATGTTCCTTTAGTCTCTAATCCAAATGATCCAACATTTCAGTAATATTCCCAATCACATGCATGAGATTCTACATTTCTTTTTCAATCTTCTTGATCTTCTTCAAAAGTGCACTCGAGTTATAGGAGGGCTAAATAGGTGATAAATTCTTAGATTATAGATCCATCAACACATTCATATCATTTTCATCTCCCATTCAAATACAGTTGCAATAGACTTCTGGATCCATCAACTTCCAAGGAAGAAGCACTTTTTCTCAACTTTTGTAAGGTACTTGTGATTGAGTGCATAGTAGGAAAATAGTGGATGGATGTCCAAGTATAGTTGTAGATCCATTGACAATCAAACCCAAAACCAATTTCAAAATAATAGCTCCAACATCAATATGTTTTCCAGTTTAAATACATTAATTTAGAATGAAACTCTCCTTAGTTACCTTATTGATTTTCATGGTGGGCAGTAATTTCAATGCAATGAAGAAGTGCTAAGCTTTTGAAACTGTATTTAAAAATAATAAGGGAAAACTTAAATTTCCATCATCTATGGCCTCCTAATTCGCATCTTCATTCGTAAGCTAGCGGTAGAGTTCACTCATATTATCTCTCGTAGGGGTAAAATTTGCATAATGGCGGATATGCATATTCTTAATCATAAACATCTCGTTTATTCTTGAAGGAGTGAACTGCACAAATCTGCCTCACATGTAGATCATTCCTTGGTTGGTCGCATGAAAATTTGCATAAAATTCTTTTACTATAGGAACAATAACAGCGGCAGTTGTGTAGCAAAGAACTTCCCAACACCTCTGCGTAATAGTCTCTTCCACTTGAGTATTCGATGTGTTGAATCCTTGATTCACAAATCCCCTTGCTTTGATTAGCCTCTTCATCTCTAGAACTCGATCATGTAACTTTTGTGCATCAAAACTAACAAACTTTCTACAATTGAAAATTCTAAATTTAGTAGATTTTTGGAGTGGGAAGCCATAAGATTTGAAAAGTGGTGACTCTTCCTTTGTTTTCCCCCTTAAAATATGTTTTAGAGTCGGTTATTAGGAGTTATATGGAGAAGAAATAACCAAAAATTGCCTTTTCACACGTATTAGTCATTTTCGATACCACAACACATCATGCGCCAGCTCTTTGGAATTCAGCGCATCATGTGCCAATTCCAAAATCTTTGCTTTTCCAATTTCAATCCAATAATTTCTCGATTTTTCCATAAAATTTGGTAAATAAAGATGTTTCTAAATATTTTTCTCAAAAACACGGACTTCAGAAAGACTTAAACATGAATATACGTAAAATTTTTCAAACAAAATAAGCTCAAAAGAAAAATAACAATGATAAATATGGATTGCCTCGCACAAAGCGTTTGGTTTAATGCTGTCAGCCCGACCTTCCCAGTCTTATTCTAGGTGACCCAACATTATAGACTCTTTATAAGCTGGTCTTTGACCATCATAATATGATTTCAATCTGTGCCCATCCACCTTAAATATTCTTCCAGCCTTGGGGACTTCATTATTAACTACTCTATAAGGATAAATTTTTATAACTCTGAATGGCCCTTTCCACCCAGACTTAAATTTTCCAGGAAATAATTTCAATCTTGTATTGTATAATAAAACTTCCTGTCCATGTTCAAATTCTTATTTTATTATCTTTGGATCATGCCATTCTTTCATCTTTTCCTTATAAATCCCCTCATTATCGTATGATTCATTTCTAATTTCTTCAAGCTCATTCAATTGTGATAATCTTTTCTCACGAGTTTCTGTCAAATTAAAATTAAATTATTTTATAGCCCAATAAGCTTTATGCTCTAATTCAACTCACAAGTGATAAGGCTTTCCAAAAATTAATCTATATGGGGACATTCCTATAGGCATCTTATAAGCTATCATGTATGCCCATAATCCAGTATCTAATCTAGTAGATCAATCCATTTTATTTGAATTAACACCTTTTTCTAAAATTCTCTTAATTTCACGATTAGATACTTGTGCTAAATAACTACTTTGAGGATGATAAACAGTTGCAATTTTGTGCATCATATTATATTTTTTCACCAATTTTGTAATTGTTACATTCTTAAAATGAGATCTTCTATTAGTAATGATTACTCTTGGCATTTTATATCTTGAAAAATATTTTTAATTAAAAATTTTGAAGCACTCCGAGCATCATAACTTGGTAAAGCGATTGCTTCAATCCATTTTGAAACATAATTTACTCCAATCAATATATAAATATTTACAAATGATATAAATGGTCCTGTAAAATCTAATCCCCATGCATCAAAAATTTCAATTTCTAAATTAAAATTTAGAGCCAATTCATTTCTTTTTTAAATATTACCTACTCTCTGACATTGATCCATGTTTTGATATATATATATATATATATATATATATATATATATATATATATATATATATATATATATATATATATATATANTATATATGTATATTAACATCTCTAAATAGAGTTGACCAATAAAATCTAGATTGTAAAATTTTATGAACAGTCTATCATTTCTAAAATGACCTCTAAATTTAAAATCATGACATTTTTGGAAAATTTCTTGAATTTCTTTATATGGCACACATCATCTCATTACTAAATCTATACATTATTTATACAAATATGTATCATCCAAAAAATATGATTTTGCATCATAAATGAATTTCTTTTTCTGCTGTTTCATCAGTCTATATGGTAAAATACCACTAACAATATTCTTTACAATATCATCATACCAACGTATTTCCCATCCTTTTAGAGCATAAAGTTGTTCATCATGAAAAGTTTCATTAATTTCTTTCTCCAAATCAAGTATGTCTTCCTGTTCTAGCTTAGATAGATGATCAGCAGTTTGATTATCAGTCTCTTTCCTATCGACCATTACAAAATCAAACACTTGCATAATAAGTACCCATCTAATTAATATTAGTTTAGCATCCTTCTTTTTCATCATATATTTAATAGCCAAAAGGTCAGCATGCACAACATATTTTGCTTTAATCATATACAATCTAAACTTATCAAAAGCATACACATTGGCTAACAAATCTCTTTCAATGGTGGTGTAATTAATTTGAGCATCATTAAGAGTCTTACTAGCATAGTATATAACTTTAAAAATCTTGTCATATCTCGACCCTAAAACAGCTCCAATAACATAATCACTACCATCACACATTAATTCAAAAGGTTTCTCCCAATCAGGTGAAACAATTATAGGAGGAGTGATCAATTTTTTCTTTAAGGTTTCAAAGGCTTTAAGGCAATCTTGATTAAAGTCAAATTTTGTATCTTTTTGCAGAAGTAGGCATAAAGGTTTAGTAATTTTTTAAAAGTATTAAATATATTTTTTGTAAAATCTAGCATGTTTTAAAAAGCTCCTAACACCTCTTACTGTAGTAGGTGGAGGTAAGTTTAATATAACCTGTATTTTTGTAGGATCTACTTTCATGCAATTTTCAAAAATTTTATGTCCAAGCACAATTCCTTCTGCAACCATGAATTAACATTTCTCCCAGTGCAATACGAGATTTGTCTTTTCACAACATTCCAGAACTCTCTTTAAATGGTTTAGACATGTTTTGTATGAAGTTCCAAATACAAATAAATTATCCATAAAGCTTCAATCCCTTTTTCAATCAAATCACTAAAAGATGCATCATACATCTTTGAAATGTTGCATGTGCATCACATAATCCAAAGGACATTCGCCTAAAAGAAAACATTCCATAAAGACTAGTAAATGTTGTTTTCTCTTGATTCTCTGAAGAAATATGTATTTGATGATAATCGTTATATCAATCTAAGTATTTATGCCCAACCAATCTATCCAACATGTGGTCCAAAAAGGGTAAAGGAAAATGATCATTCCTGGTGGTAGAATTTAATTTTCTATAATCTATGCAGATTCTCCAACCAATGACTTACCTTATTGATAGTAGTCAATCATGCTCATTTGTCACTACAACTACACCTCCTTTCTTTGGAACATAGTGAAATTGACTTACACAAGCACTATCTAAAATATGATATATTATTCCAACATCTAACTATTTTAAAATCTCTTTCTTCACAACTTCTTTCATCATAGCATTTAATTTCCTTTGAGGATCAGCTCTTGATTTTTGTTGATCTTCTAATAAAATTCTACACATTCAAATCGAAAGACTAATTCCTTTAATATTAGTTAATGTTTATCCAAAGGCTTTCTCATATCTTTTCAAAGTTTCCAACAACCGTTGTTCTTGTTTATCAATTAATTCTGAGGATCTTATAACAAGTAATGTTGATAAATCTCCTAAAAATGCATACTTTGAATGTGTAAGAAGTGTTTGCAATTCTAGTTCAGAAGATTTCTTAATAGATGAAATTAAATTCTTGTTATTTTTTGTAGTATCTAACATTTCATATTTTTCCTCAACATAATCCAAGTCCTCTTTACTCACTTTTATAGATTCATCATGAATTTTATCCTCATCTTGATATTTCATATATTCTCTTTCAAATTTGCTTTCAAAATTCTTCTTAAAATATTTATGGCTTAAATATTCATTAATATCCATTCTGAAGCACTCAATCTCTTGATCTTTTATAGGATATCTAATTGATTTTGCAATATTAAATGTAACCACTTGATCACTAACTCTCAAAGTGAGTTCTCATTTTTGCACATCTATTAAAGCTCTTTTAGTGGCTAGGAATGTTCTTCCTAAAATGACAGGAATTTCTTTATCTTCTACCAGATCTAATACAATAAAGTCCACAAGAAAGATAAATTTATTAACCTTTACTAAAACATCTTTTATAACTCTTCTAGGATAGGTAATTGAACGATCAACTTACTGAAGAGTTACAGTTGTAGGTGAAATATCTCCTAAGCCCAACCTTCTAAAAATTGATAATGACATAAGATTAATATTGGCTCCTAAATCTGATAAAGATTTTCCATAAAATAGTTTGCCAATAGCACAACAAATTGTAAAACTTCAAGGATCTTTAAGTTTTTTAGGAAGCTTTTTTTGAATTATAGTGCTACATTCTTCACTGAGTGCAACAGTATCATTATCTACAAACTTCCTTTTCTTATTAAGTATAACCTTCATGAATTTCACATAGCTTGGCATTGGTTCCAAAGCTTGAACAACTCGTATGTTTATCGTTAATTTCCTAAAAAATTCAAAAAATTTTGAAAAATGATTATCCTTATTTTTTTGCTTCAATCTTTGAGGAAATGGAGGTTGTGGTCTTTCTACAGAGATTTTCATTGGTTTAATAGGACTTTCTGCTTCAAAATCAAAATCTTCACCATATTTTTCATTTTTCACCTCATCCTTTTCAACTTCAGTATCTTGTTGAACTTTATTTTCTAATTCTTTTCCTCTTCTCAGTTGAATAGGTTTAATTTTATCTTTATTTTGATCTTTAAAATTTACTTCAACATTACTAGGAAATGTACTTGGAGGTCGATTGCTAAGTACGGTAGCAATACATCCCACTTAATTTTCCATGTTTCTGATTGCTCCCTTGACTTTGTAATTGACTGCCTATTTGTAATATCAATTCTTCCATCGATAACTTTTTCTTCTTACTATGCAAATTAATAAACCCGGGGGGAGGGGGAGTAATAAGGTTTATAAGCTTGATTCCCTTAGTTGTTGGAGTTTTCCAATGGGTTTGCAATATTGTTTTCCCGTTGCAGAATTGCAACATCTGAGTTATTGTTACTTCAACTAAAGTTTGGATGGTTTTTCCATCCAAGATTATAATAATTGGCATAAGGGTATAACTATTTTTTATTACATTTAAAGTCTCATTAGAAGATTGAGATTATTTCATTTGTCCTAATGAGTTTTCCTCAAGCACAAGTGCTCTCTGAGAATAATTCATTCCATGTTGATCTATCTTCTTCAATATAACAACTATTTGGGCAGCTAACATAGATATTGCATTAGAATCATGAATACTAGCTACTCTTTTAATATTTACCCTTTCAGAGGGACACTTAAAATTATTAGTAGTTATCTCTTCAATTAATGAATATCCTTCATCAAATGGGATTGACATTAATGATCCAACAGCAGCAGCGTCAATTATTGATCTAAGAAATCCAACCAACCCATTATAAAAAGTTTTAATTATTAACCAATCCGAAAATGTATGGTGTGGACTCTTTCTAAGGAGATCTTTAAATCTTTTTCAGGCTTCATAAATTGATTCCCCTTCAAACTGACAAAAAGATGTGATATCATTTCTAAGCTTAGTACTTTTTAAAGGAGACAAATATTTTGATAAGAATTTTTGTGATAAATCTTACCATGTTCTGATAGATTTAGGTGCTAATAAGTTTAACCACATCTTAACTTTATCTCTTAGTGAAAAAGGAAAAAGTCTAAGCATGACAACATCATTCGACACTCCATCATATTTAAATGTAGCACACAATTCTAGAAAACTAACAAGGTGTAAATTAGGATCTTCAGTTGGTGTTCCTCTAAACTGATTGTTTTGTACCATTTTGATAATGCCAAGTTTAAGCTTAAATGAATTGGAAGCTATAATAGGGTTTTGCATACTTAAATGAATTTCATCTGCTGTAAGATTAACATAATCTCATAAAGGTCTCTGATGATATTCATTTTCATTTCCAACATTATTTAAATTGCAAGCAATTTTGATAAAATGATCTTTTTCTTTTTTTTTTCTTTTTTTTAATAGCTCTCTCTAATTCAGAATCGTAAGGTACTAAATTTTCAGATTTTACACTACGCATAAACAAAAAAAACAAGCAAACACACTTAACTAAGAAAATGTTAAAGAGTCAAGACTAAACTACAAACACTCTTATTTATTTATTTTATTTTAAAATAAAATAAAATACTAACTAGTACTTTCTGTTACTTTCTCGACAACGACGCCAAAAACTTAATGGCAGGTAGATTTAGTGTGTAAATTTTACAAATATTTTTCAATATTACAAAATTAGATACGACAGATATATAATGAATGTGTAATATAATCCTAAAAATTACCATTTTTGAAAATATTTTATCTCTTAAAACTATTTTTAAATTGCCAAATCTCCATTAAAATCAACGCATGTATACACATTGCTCAAGTAATGAAGGGTTCTAATGGAGTCCTAGATATCGATCCTACAACGAAGTTGGAAAATCCTTTAAGTAAGCTTTTGAAATTATTTAATAATTTAAAAATACATAAATAAAAGTAAAGTGCGAAGTTTGAATATTAACTACTAAGGTAAATGCTATTTAAAATGCAGTTGAAAAACAAAGTTAACTAACTAAGAACAAACTTCCAAAAGTAAAATTACGAAAACTAAACAAAGTTTTAGTTTTGACGAAAAGTTCAAATTTAAGAAAACATCCTTCCCCTTTATAATGAATATATGGATTATGAAAAAATTGAAATCATTTGAAAATATATATATATAAATTTTTGTGTCAAATAAAAGCAATTCTATTCCTTACACTCTTCTGAGTGTTATAAAGAACATTGACTAACCCAGAATTTGGTCTCTAATTCCATGGTTAGGCTGGGAGGATATCGGCTGCCACTCCAGAGCTCGCACTACTCCCTCATATGAGAGCTAAAAATCTCGCATTAGTTTCCAATAAACTGAACCAAATTTAGGATTTTAATCTGTCACCTTAAAATCTCCAATTCTGCATCTAATAAAGTATATTTCTCTATCTATTTGCATCAAATCCCATGGATGATGTACTCTCCCATGAAATCAAATGTGATTCTCCTTATATTGTAGAAATCACATCACTTTTCAGAACATGTCTCTCAACAAGTTTTAACATTTTAATTGGCCAGATTGAAAATTAAATGAAGATTGGAGTTTAAATCATCACAAATTATTTACATTTAAAACCATATAAAACAAAATCAATTTTCACAAAATCAT
This sequence comes from Phalaenopsis aphrodite, assembly GCA_003013225.1. NCBI lineage: Eukaryota > Viridiplantae > Streptophyta > Magnoliopsida > Asparagales > Orchidaceae > Phalaenopsis > Phalaenopsis aphrodite. Next base: position 55,776 of record NEWO01000831.1, read on the forward strand.
ATCTTAAAATAGGGAGAAGGATTAAAAAGACTATTCAGAATTCATGAGAAGGATACGACAAAACTCGAATTTCATTTAAAAAATAAGTTTACAAAGTAAAACAAATAAAAGAAGCAACTTATCCCACAATTCTTCCCAAGAAAATCCCTAGAAGTTCTCTCCAAGCCTTTCTCTCTTTATAATCCCACTCAATTCTCTCTTAGAAGTGTAATGAAGAATAAATATGTGACCTTCCATCTCCTCTTACAACCCTAGAAGAAAATCTCCTCTTCTCTCCTCTTGCCTCCCACACCAGTTTTCTCTCTCTCTCCCTTTCTTCTCTCCTTGAAGTTTTCTTTGTAAAGTCTTCTCCTTATTTTGGGTTGCCACCTTTGGAAAAGAATTCAAAATTCTTCTTCAAAAGTCAACTCTTTTGAATTGAAAAGATGTGTCATTTAATTCAAGAGACATATTCCTTCATAAAATAACCTTTCAATGTATCTAGATGCATTGAATTACTCTAATAGATTGTTTAGAATAAGTGTCCGTTTGAAAGTTTGGGCAAAATTTGTCTCGAACTGCCTTAATTTACAAAAAGTTCTCTTTGGCGCATCATGTGTTGATCTGGCGCACAACGCACCCGTTCTCTATCAAACGGCGCATCATGCGCTGACCTGGCGCATCATGTGCCAGAATCCAAAAATTCACTATTTTGGTTCAAAATTTCGTCTTTTTTTGCAATTTTTGCTCCAAATGCCAAAAAATGATATTTCTGTAACAAAAACATAAAAATACCCTTCTTTAATGTGCAATATCACCAAAAATAAGCATAGAATATGTGCTTAAAATAGTGTATTAATTTGGTGTATCAACATACACCCAAATATATCTAGAGTAAACATCTGATGTGTTTTCTTACCTAATACACAATATTTGTAAAAATTTAACTTACAAGTTTTTTCTCTCTTTTGATCTGCCCTTTCTTTGGAAAATTTTAAAGTGAAGTCAACAATATGAGCTAGTTACATATGCCAAAATGTAGTGGCATCAAAAGAATCATTGATAATAGTAGAAATTTAAATCATTATATAATTTTGAAGATTTTAATGGTTGTGATGATGAACACCTTCATAAAAATTAATGCTCGATGATATATCCACAAAAATTTTACCTCAATAACTACCATATCGACCTTGGCTTCTAATTCCCCAATAGATTAAAAAATTATTCCTGATATCAAAAATATGTGTAACATCAGTTTGCTCCCTCATAACACCATCATGCATCCTCATAAAGATTCTGTCCACACAAATATTAGGATAAGATTAATTATTTCTCATATTCACATAACTGTAATCAAGCTTTTGGTACATACAAAAAAACTTTTGGTGTGGATAAATGTGATAGGTGATGCGGCGGTCAATTCCTGTGATGTGCAGTGTAAATATCTTTCTATATTACAATACACGGACAACAACACTAATAGTAAATTTGCAATTCAAGCCCAACAAAAATAAATTCAGTATAAGTAATTTTATCTTTTAAAATATTTGAGCTGCCAAACCCTGTAATAATAACACAAGTTTACGTATCACTCAAGTAATAAAGGGCTCTAATGTAATCCTAAGTATCGATCTTACAGGAAGTTGGAAATTCTTATGGTTATAACATTAAACACAATATTCAAACAAAAAAACTTAAGTAAGCAAAACAAATTTAAAGTGAATTTAATGTGTGCTAAAAGAAATGTAGTTAAAAGAACTAAGTTAACTAAACTAATTGCTAAACTTCAAAAGTAAACTTATAAAGACTTAACAGAGTTTTGAAAAGAAGAGTTCAAATTTAAGAAAGCATCCTTCCCTTTTATAATGAGTTTATGAAACGTAAAGAAATTAAAATCATTTTAAACACAGATAAATTTTATTGTGCCAAAAAGGAGTAATTCTATTCATTACCCTCTAAGAGTGCATAAAGAACATTGACTAATCTAGAGTTTGGTCCCTAAATCCATAGTTAGGTTGACAAGATACTGACAGTCACTCTAGAGTTCTCACTTCTCCCTCATCTGAGGGCTAACAATGTCGCTTTTGTTTCAAAGAAACTAGACCAAATTTGTGATGTTAATCTATCACCTTAAGATCTTCAATTATGCGCCCATCAATGTATATTTTCCTATTTATTTACACGCAACCCCATGGATTACATTCTCACCCATGAAATTGAATATGACTCTTACCTTGTTGTAGAAAGCATAGACCTTTTTAATAGTATGTTTCTCAACAAACTTTAACCTATCAATTGGCTGGATCAAAAAGTAAATAAAGATAAGAGTTTGAATCATCACAATTTATTGACATTTAAAACCTTACAAAAAAAATAATTCTTCACAAAACCACATCTCATTATTAGGAGAAAGATAAAGAAGACTACTCAGACAAAGAAAATCATATCTCAACAAACACGGATTTCAAATATAAAAATAAGTTTACAAAATAAAGAAAGAATTAAACACAACTTATCTCACACTCCTTCCCAAGCAAATCCCTAAAAATTCCCTTAAAGCACTTTATCTCTTTACAATCACACTCAATTCTCTTTTAAAAGTGTAATGAAGAAAAAATAAAGACAAGTACCTTCATCCAAGATCAATAATTCTTCATTAAAGAGCCTTCCAAAGTGTCTATATGCATTGAACCACTCAATGGGACATTTGAATTGTTTGGAGTCTTCAAAAATTGCTCAAAAATAGTCATGAACTGCCTCACTCCATCATAATTCATCTCTGGTGCTTCTGGCTCTAGCCTAATGAAGTTTGCGCTGTTCTTTGAATTTTAGTGCATCAAGCACCACTTCTCTAAAAACTGGTGCCTTTGGGCACAAATTTATGGAAAATGGCACCTCTGGCTCCATGATGATTAAAATCTCCATTTGGCTCCAAATTTCCTCCTCTTTGCTACTCTTTGCTCCAAATACCTAAAATTGATATACCTGCAACAAAAACTTGAAAAACCCTTCTTTAAAATGTCATATCACCAAAATAAGTATAAAATGTATACATAAAATAATACATTATTTTTGGTGTATCAAAATTCCTCAAACTTAAATGTTACTTTTCCTCAAGTAACTTTTTTATTACATAAAAATATGAATTATGGTAGAGATTATCTTATAAACTTCTATAATTTATTTCAATAAATATATAGTATAATTTAAGAAAAACTTTAATAACTTAGGTTAAAACTAAAAGTATAAGAACACCTAGTAATCAAGTTTAAGAGTTCTGAATCTCCATTCATTTCAAGAAGAATTGTAGTTTATCATATCAAAGATACTTAGAATATCCACATGAAAAATAATTTTATGAAAACTTTATTAGTAAGGATGCTAAAAATCAGATACAAGTTTACAAAATGTAACAAAGACATTTTCCTGAAGTTGATTCAAGTGAAGTCAATTTTTTATTAGACATCTCCTCAAGCTTCTCCTCACATATTTTTCTTTCCTTTTTCTTTTTATTTTTATTTTTTTTTCATCTGAGGATTATTATATCTAGATAGCCTTTAATAAATTTAAATTTCACTGTCCTCTTCTTAAAGTCAAAACTTTTTACCGTCCTTCACTTTATAAATTCATATTAACTTCGAAGATTTTCATATAGTCTCATTATTTTCTTTATACATAAAATTCTAAGATTCTTAGTACTTCAAAAATACAATTTCCTTTACTTTAAATAGAAAAACATGGTCTTAATCATTCATACTAAATATCTTAGCTCTAGAATTGACCTTCATTACTAAAGATTTTTGCTTAAATTTACCATAATATTTATAAACAGAAATATAGTTACTTAAAAATTAAACTCTAATATCCATGGTTATGTTAAATTAATTTTAAAAGTATAGTTAATTGAGGAAAAATAAAATTTAGTTCACTTCTTTTAAGGAAATTTTTCTTTCCCCCAAACTTAAGTTTATAAATAATAAGTTCTTTATGAAGTACTCAAAATTTGTAGGTGAAAGAAAATAGTAAATGCATTAAAATAAAACTAACTTGTAGAGGATTTTGAATATGAAACTTGGCTCTTGATATTTCACAGGTGCTAACTTAAGAAACATAAGCTTTAAAGCATTAAATGGCATAATATATCAAAGGATTTGATAAGAAAAAGAAAATTAGAGACATAAACAGTAAATTAAAACAACTAAAAATACTAAAAAATAAAAATCCACAATTTTCTATTACATATACCAGTTTAATAGGTCCACAAACTAAACATATAAATTTTTCCACTCATACCATCAACAATAAAACATAAAAAAAAACAAAACATGCGAACAAACAAAACCTAAAAACAAAAAAAAACCCAAATAAATTTTACTCTTCATCATCCTCCTCTTCCTCTTCTTCTTCTTCTTCTTCTTCTTCTTCTTCTTCTTCTTCTTCTTCTTCTTCTTCTTCTTGCACATAAGGCATGAAGCTGGAGAATGAAAGAAACTCTATTGTATGATCACCCTTCAAGAATCTATTTATCACCTCTTCATATGTAATGTTGTGCTGGACACTTTTCTGTTTATATTCAGCACTTGAGGCATTTCTGGCTTCTATACTGCCTATTATGTTCTACATTGCTATAAGATCTGATTGTTGAATCATTAACTGTTACATAATATTTTCAAGTGGAACAGAATTGGAAGTACATGGTCCTGCAGCTGATGTAGAGATTTTATCACTACTTCCACTCCTAAATCCAACAAATGATTCAAATTTATGCACGGTGGGTTTTCCAATATGTTTCAATGGTTACAACATTTCTTCATTTCTACCAAATTCTACTCTTGATCGTTTATATAAAGAGAAAATCATAGCAGGATATCCCGAACCACTATCTGTTTCACTTATAGCAATGATCTGAGCATTATGCACAATAAGAGAACCAATATCAAGTGCTTTCATTTGTTGAATGTGGAAATTCAACGCTGCTCTTTCCTTAGTTACTTTGCTCAACTGATTAGTTGGAAGCAACTTTACAGAGATGAAGTAATGTCATACCTTAAATTGAATGCTTAAAATGGAAGTGGAGAAATTAACTTTAAGGTTGTTTTTAACCTTCCATTCTCCTCTTCCATCAGTCAGATAGACAATTACTTCCTCAAGTGGTGAATCAGTCATCACAAAAGCAGCATACTCATAATGAAATTCCTTTCTCAGTCCATAAAGTTCATCGATTATTCTTCAAATAAATTCAACTTTCTTACCTCAAACATAAATTTGATCATCCATTTTCACCTGAAGATTGACATAGAATTCTCAAATAACAGGAACAATGGCTACTTCGGTGAAGTAGCAGAAAGTTTCCCATTTCCAAGCAATAATCAGCCTTTTGATCTCTCCTTCCGGATTTGAAAATGCTCGCTCCTGAATCAACTTCCTTGAGCCCATTTGAGTATTATAATTATGTTAAGCCTTAAAATTAACAATTTTTCTTGCATCAAAATTTCCAGTAGAATTTCATCTCTTTACTCTTTGAGCCACAATAATTTATATTTACATTTAAATAAAATCCAAATAAATTCACAATATCATAAATTAAACTCCAAAAGTGGGAATATTTGGTAAGAAGCTTTTCACCTTGGGTTCTCTTTAAACTTCTTCAAAAAACTTTCAAATTTTTGGATTTCCAAAATGTAGGGTAAATCCATGCTGAAAATAAAAGATTTCTAAGTTAAAGTGAAGCTTTTACCAAGAGAAGATGAAATACAAGACTTTTAAGCTTTGAAATCTTCTTAAATTTACCAAATGTGAAGTCTTAGGTTGAGTTTTGACCTTATTTTAGAGTTAGGAGACAACCCAAGCATTAAAAATGAAGTTTTAAATGGGTATTTTGTCATTTTAAGTGAATTTGAGCATTTTTAGGAATCTGGCGCCTCAGGTCCCAATGCCAAAAATTATGCCAAAAATTTTTAGATTTCTATGTTCTTAAAAAATCTGCTGCATAGCATACTAAGTCAAACTCTAATTAACTTAATTAAACACTTATACTTAGAATTAAACAATTTTCTAACACATAATTTCACAAAAAACACAAAACAAATGCACATATATATAAAATTTGAACGATTACAAACTAACAGTTTTCAAGCCAACAGATCAAATTTAGCATTGAAATCAAGCCAACAAACTAATTCTGAAGCCTAAATATCAAACATTTATCAAACAACACATATAAGGTTCCGCAATAAAAGTAAATCAAATACAAACACATAACATATAGAAGCAATTATAACTACAAATTTCATACTAAAAGGAGTTTAAACAATATCTTCACATTCATCTTCTTGAATGTTTCCCATGGATTGGTAGTGCACATACAAGTCGTAAATAGACCAGTAATGAAATTTGTCCGTCGAATCTTCTTCAACCCAAGCATTTTTCTTAAAAATGTGCACCAAACCTTCTTCAATATGTCCAGTGTGTTTGAAATGGTCCTTCATCCTCCAATCCAGATGGTCAAGAGTTTCAGAAATATTTCTAATTGAATGCGTAAGATTTTGTACCTTTTTTTAAACTTCTTAATCCTTTAAAAAAGTGCATTTGAATTAAGGTAAGGTTGAATAGGTGATGAATTTTGAGATTATTGATCCATCAATATATTAATACCATTCTCCTCCCTAATTCATATGTAGCTGTAATAAACTTCTGAGTCCATAGACTTCCAAGGGAGAAACACTTTTCTCAACTTTCATAAGGCATTTGCAACTGGCTACACAACAGGAATATGGTAGATGGTTGTCCCGATCTAGAAGTTGATCCATTGATGATTAAACCCAAAACAGACTTTACAAATAAAGAACTAACATCAATAGCTCTTTGGGTTTGAATACAATAATTCAAAATCACACTTTCCTTCATCACTATATTGAATCTCAGAGTAGAAAGTATTTTTGATGCAATAAGGAAATGTCATGCCTTTGATGCAGGATTCAATAATGATGAAGAAAAACTTAATTGTCTGTTATCTCTGGTCTCCCAATTTACATCTTCATCAGTAAGGTATTGATAAAATTCATTCATGTTGTCTCTCGTAGGGAAAAATTTTGCATAGTGACAAATATAAATGCTTTCAATCATAAACATGTCGTTTATTCTTGAAGGAGTGAATTGTACCCAGCTACCTTGAACATAGACGACTCCTTGGTTATTTCCATGAATATTAGCATAAGCCTTTTTCACCACTGAAACTACTACAATGGCAGTGGTACAAGAAAGTACTTCCCAGCTTCTCTGTGCAATAATCTCCTCCACTCGAGTATTCGGTGTGTTGAATCCTTGATTAACAAAGTCTCACTCCTTGATTAGTCTCTTCTTCACAAGAACTCGATCATATAACTTCTGCGCATTGAAACTGACGAAGTTCCTTCTATTGAAAATTCCATATCTAGCAGTTTCTTTCGAGTGGGATGCTATAGGATCTAAAAAAAAGGTGACTTTCCATTCTTTTTCCGCTCTTAAATAACTTTTTGATTCAGTTTTTTGGGAGTTACTAGGAAGAAAAAGCCATAAAAATTCGTCCAAAACCACCTTTTGAATCGTCCAAAGTCATTTATGTTATCGTGGTGCTTCTGGCGCCAGTTCTCTGAAAAATGGTGCCTCATGCTCTAATCTGGTGCTTCTAGCGCCAGTTCAGATTTCTACACCATTTTATTATAAATTCAAACGACTCTCAAATTTTTCATATAAGTTAGTAAATAATGATTTTAAATGTATTTTCTTAATATGTAATCTTTCAAATACACAGAATTCATAAAGAAATCATAAATATATATAACACTACTTATAAAAATAGATAAACAACAGAAAAAAACATAAATATGAGATGCCTTCCACAAAGAGCTTAGTTTAATGTCATCAGCCCGACATTCGCAGTTTTTACTCTGGGTGATCCAACATTAAAATCACTTTAAAAACTGGTCTTTGACCATCAAAATATGGTTTTAGTCTGTGCCCATTCATTCACTTTAAATATCTTTCCATTTTTGTGATCTTCAATATTAACAACTCCAAAGGGATAGATTTTTACAACTGTGAATGACCCTATCTACATAGATTTCAGTTTTTCAAGAAATAATTTCAATCTTATATTATATAATAAAACTTGTTCAAGCTCAACTTCGTTTTTAATTATCTTCTGATCATGTCATTCTTTCATTCTCACCTAATATATCTTAGCATTAACATATGATTCATTCCTAATCTCTTCAAGGTCATTCAGTTGCAATAATCTTTTCTCACCAGCATCTTTTAAATTAAAATTAAATTCCTTAATCACACAATAAGCTTTATGCGACAAGTCTTCCCAAAAATTAATCTATGTGGGGACATACCTATAGGTGTCTTATAAGCTATCCTCTAAGCCCATAATGCAGTATCTAATCTAGCAGACAAATGCATTTTATTAGGATTTACAGTTTTTTCAAAAATCCTCTTAATTTCAATATTAGATACTTATGCTAAACTACTAATCTAAGGATGATAAGCAGTTTCAATCGTATGTATATTATTATATTTTTCCACCAATTTTTTAATTCGTTTTTTCTGAAAGTGAGAACTTCCATCAGTAATGATTATTCTCGACATTCCATATCTTGTAAAAATATTTTTGATTAAAAACTTTGAAACACTTCGATCATCACATCGAGGTAAAGCTTGCTTCAATCCACTTTGATACATGGTCCGCTACAATTAACATATATATATTTCCAAATGAAGATACAAATCATCGCATAAAATCTAATCCCCAAACATCAAAGATTTCAACTTCCAAAGTAAAATTTAGAGGCATTTCATTTCTTTTTGAAATATTTCTTACTCGCTTACACCGCTCACATGTTTTAATAAATTTATTAACATTTCTAAATAGAGTAGGCCAATAAATTCCAGATTATAAAAATTTTTGTGTTACTCTATCAATCCCAAAATGACCTCCAAACTCATAATCATGACATTTTTAGATTATTTCTTCAATTTATTTATAAGGAACACATCTCCGCATAACTAAATCTTTTCATTTTTTTGTAAAAATATGGGTCATCCCAAAAGTAAAACTTTGCATTGTGAATAAACTTCTTCTCTTGTTGTTTTGTCAATCATATGAAACAAAGTAGTTTACATTATTAACATACCACGATATTTCCTATCATTTAACAACATAAAGTTGTTCATCAGGAAAATTTTCATTAATTTCTTTATCATGATCAAATGTTTCTACCTATTCCATTCTAGATAAATGATCAGCAATTTGATTATCAGATCATTTCTTATCGACTAACACAAAATCAAATTCTTGCATCAAAAGTACCCATCTAATTAATCTTGATTTCGCATCCTTCTTTTGCATCAAATATTTTATATTTGAGTGGTCCGTATGCACAAAAAATTTAACTTTAATTAGGTATGACCTAAACTTATCAAAATCACAAAAAATGGCTAATAACTCTTTTTCAGTGGCGATATAATTAATTTGAGCAACTTTGAGATTTTTGCTAGCGTAGTATATAACTTTAAAAATTTTGTCATATCTCTGCCCTAAAATAGCTCCAATTGCATAACACTAGCATCATACGTTAAATCAAATGGTTTCTCCCAATAAGGTGAAATAATTATAGCAGGAGTGATCAATTCCTCTTTTAATGTTTAGAAGGCATTAAGGCACACTTGATTGAAATAAAATTTTGTATATTTTTCAAAAAGTTCGCATAAAGGCTTTGTTATTTTTGAAAAATCTAAGATATATCACCTAGAAAAACTACCACATCCTGAAGAACTTCTAACTCCTCTTACAGTAGTAGGTGGAGGTAGGTTAGAAAATACTTGAATTTTTGTCTGATCTACTTCCACGCCATTTTCTGAAATTTTTTGCCGAATCAACCATTTTCTTGAACTCTTTTTCTGGCATGGCACCTGATGGAGAATCCTTCTTTGGTTGTTCTTCTTTGTCTGTCGAAGTAGCCTCCTATCTTTCATCTACGATGTGTATCATTTCTGGATGATTAATCTGTGGAGAAGCCAATCTTGGTGCTTGTGATTGCCCCTGAATGGTGTCCATGGCGGTCATAGCTGCAGTCATCTCTTCTATTCTTTTCTCCAGTAGAAGAACTTGCTCATCCATGAGGAGGATAACCCTACGCAGCTCATCTACGACATTCTCTTCAGTGTGAGGTTGAGCCTCACGCGCAGATGTGGTAGTTCTGGTTTCGATCACATGGACATCCATGAAATCTTCCTCCAAGTAATCACTGTAATCAAAATCCTCGTCGTCACTATTGACGGAAACTCCGTGTTCTCGAGCTAACTCAGAAATCTCGATCCTGAGTTTCTCAACTTTTTTCTCAATTATTGATTTCTTGATTGCTTTAAGATCTGGAGGACCTTGATGGAAATGCTCAACTTATTCCTCCATCTCGCTGGTTATTGTCGCGACGATGTCAGATATTTCAGGCACTGGTTTTACTTCTTGTCCTGCAAGGATGTCCCGAAGGCAGTTCAAACTAAATTCTGCAAACGGCTCTTGATCTTCCGGAGCAGCGATCTTCATTACCAAGAATGGAGCTTTCCCGACGATAACCTCGAGGTCTTCAAATCCAGCTCCGAACTTGATGGTGGGAGCGACGTTACGGGCGTTGCGGTCCTTTAGTAGATTGCAGGAAAAGGTCAGCATTGGGTAGGCCATCACAACAGGCTTTAAAATAGAAAGTTTTAGGGTTAGCTATATGGCAAAAACCTCATTATCTTTAGTGCAAGCACTGAAAAATAGAGGTTGATCTATAGACCGGGCGGTTCTTAATTTACAAGTAATTTTAACATCTTTGTTCAAAAAGGTGTAAAATTTAATTAATATAAAAATTTCAAAGTGCACGCAGCACAACATGATTTGGTTTAATTCACGAAGTAGCAAATAAAATTTGGAAGGGAGATGTGAAAAATTTTAGGACCCAGTGCGAGACCCAATTAGTGGCAGAAAGTGCCCATGTGGAATTTGTCCACCGACACACCTATTGGGGGTCCGACCCCACATGAAAATTTAAAGAGTCCTTAATGGCCTTCTGAACCCCTCTGTTCAAAGTTGGTTGAACAGCTAGTCCAGAAGTCCAAGGAGTTAGCTATACTTTCCCAAGATAGGAATGGGTAAAGTATACCAACGGAAGAAAGGTAATTTAGTCCAAGAGGGACATAGACATATTACCGATGTGTGAAGATAATATTTCTTGATTTATATGAAGAGAAAAGCTTGTCCCCAGCGGAGTCGCCAGAAGCTCTCGACGTTATTTTGGGTTGGTTTGTGGGGAGTTACCCGTAAGAAGCGGTCGGTCGCCGGAATCAAAATCCCGTCGCCCGCTTCGGAAGGACGTTGAAGTATGAAATCAAACAGACCACATATTTTTCATAATTTAAAAATGGAAGAGCACTGTACCTCAAATCCTATATCTATCCCAAAGGATAAACACAAGACTTGAGGATGAGGCTCTATCAAATAAAATAAGAAAATTATGATGCCCGTCTGGTCTGTGAAACCTTTGTATTTGTCGACAAGTTCCTCTATTTAATATAAAAGATTAAATAGGGTTTATATTAAGCTGGGTTCGGACATGCTTCCTATAAGGACAAGCCCCTAAAGTTAATTATCTCTTAAATGACCAAAGCCACCTAAGAAGACTCTCGATAAAAATCACAAAAAATTATCCTCAAGGAATTTCAAAGGGTAGGACTCTTCAACGAAATCAGATGTAGATGTGTGAAAAGGGAATAGTTCAAATTTTGAACATTTTATTGTAGAATCCAAAGGAAGAAGAATTAGGGGATGCCATGGATTCAGAGGAGAACCTCGGTGGCTTCCCAAGATATTCTAATGTTTGGCTTCAGTTTTGAGGAGAAATATTTAGGTGTTTCATCTTGCCAATTTTATTTGTTAGGGCTTACATTCGTGTGAAATGATCACACAATTTGCCTGGGAGATGTGAGGTTTTAGATCGTGACAAACGACAACCTCGGAATCCTAAGACAAGTTAGGGGTTATATTATATAGCAGGGCTATACAAAGGCCTACAGATAAGGTGAGGATTTACGTTGCATAAGCAAGCAACTTTGAAGTCCTATGACTTTGTTGTTTAAGTCTAAGGAAGGAAGATTGGTTTAGCCGGGGAAGACAGGTTTTGTTGTTGAAGATGGCCGTGCTGCCCACCATGCTAGCTCCAAGCTCCTTGCCGCGATAACTTTGAGTTATCTAGTGTGTTAAGTTATAACATCGAATCAGATGGCCCTATGGTTGAAGTTTTTTAAATTTTATGAGGGCATATTAAAGTTTATTGGAGCGCCGCCGGTTAGGATCCTACGGTTCCCTCGTTCTGGCATCACTATTTTCTATTGGATTCACTTAGTTCAAATGAACTTACTAAACTTCAACTTAATGAGTTCCATAATTTCATTTAAACTGTGGGAAGCCTCGTTAGCAACCGTAGGTTACCTTCTCCGAGGGATTTCCGATCATCCGATAGAGACATCTTAATTAAGTTGAAGTTGTGGTTTTATATGATGTTTGTTATTAAATTTTGAGTTGTTTTTTATTTTGCATGTTGTGGCGGTGAATTTTATCTTGGTTGATTTTAGTTTTGAATTTTGTTATGGTTATGGTTAACATGCAAGTTTATGTAGGTAAATGCAAGCATGAAACATGTAAGAAAAAGGTAGAAGAAAGACGGTACTATAAACTATAAAAGCGTACCTAGCGAGTCTTCTCGTTCCACCACCTGAAACTTAAAATGCATGTTAAGGCAGTTTATGAAGAGCAGGAAAGGTAAGATTTTGGTAATTTTCCTAACCCTATGTCATATTTTTGCGGGTCCTTAGAAGTTTAATTAAGGATGATACCATTGAGCAAAGAATATTAAGTTTAATAGGCCTCTGAGGTATCCAACAAGTTAGGAGGGGGAAGCAGGTCCATGCCTCCTTCTCACCAGCTGGTGAAATGCCTCGAGTCCATTTAAACTTATTATGTTACTTAATGGTTCATCCTGTAAATATCCTTATTAACATTGAGGTCTCAATTATCCCTAAGAATAGGGTAATTATCACTTATCATTTAATTTGAAAATTATGTGGGTGAAGACCCTTAAAGAGGCAAGTCAGTGTAATTTGAACACTTAGCCAAATTTTTAAACCTAATTGGGCTTAGTGGTGTTTCAAGGATGTTTGATATAAATATGTTTATTTCTCTAATCCTCATTTAGTCAGATTTGATTTGACCTAAGTCACCACCAAGCCCTTAAGACCTAGGTGAGTGTCTTAATTAGTTTTGAAAATGGTTAAGCTTTAAGTGATCATGATTCATGACTTGGATTTTTATTTGAAAATCAAAATAGGGGCATTAAATTGATTAGTTATAGACTTCAAAAGTCATACCCCTAAGTCCATGATCATTTAATTTTAATAAACTTCCAATTTTTAATAATTTAGAAATTTATTAATCTTAATTAAGCAAGTAAAATTGGTTTCTACCAATTAAACCCTTATGTTTCAATGATCAAATAAATTGATTAAGATCAGAGGTTACCCATTTTCCCTCCTTGAATTAAGCCTAAATGTTAATTAAGGCTAAAATTCCAAAATTACACATTTGCCCCTAAGGCTCTAACATTTCATAATTTGTCAAATTCAATTCAAATGACTTTGAAATTTTTATCCTACCTCAGTTATGGGTCAATTAGACATCAGAGAAGAAAATGTGATTTTTTGAAATTTTTATCCTACCTCAGTTATGGGTCAATTAAGACATCAGAGAAGAAAATGTGATTTTTCAAAATTTAATTTAATTTATATAATTATTTTCATGCAAAAACAAGATTTTCCAAAGAAAATTCCTAACTTGACCAAGGTAAATTATAATCCCTTCAAATTTCTACCGGAGGTAGAACTAAACTAGAAGAGCCTTTGGATCAATGTTCATAATTTTTTTAATTCTCTGTGATTTATTAGAATTATTTTAATATCTGGGTTATTTAATAAAAATAAAATATTTGAGGTGGTGAAAATTAAATTTTGTATTTTTGAAAAATCTCCCAAAGGTTAGAGAACTCAGAGGAGCAAATTTTATATTTTTCTAATTTTTCCTTGATTTATTGGAATTATTTTAGTCAAAACTCATTTTTAACCTTTTAAAAATTATTTTTAAGCTTTGAAATTAAATATCTTTATTTAGAAAATCAGGAAAAAATATTCTAATGTTCCTAAGTGATTAGGAAATAATTTAGAACATTTCCATGAGTTTATTATTTTTATGAATTTTTAATTATTTAAATATTTAGAATAGGCTAAAAACCAAAATTTTATTTTAAATATCATTTTATTTTTAGAAAATACCCATGATCATAGAGAACTCAAAAAGTAAGTTTCATAATTTTTTGAGTTATATTTTAATTTTTAAAAAAATATTTAAATTCCAAGAGTTGTATTTATCTTTAAAAATCAATTTAAGTTGTCAAATGAACTCAAAATATTTTGAAATTTTTATGATAAATTCTCTGGATCATAAATCACAGTGAAAAAAAAAATCATGTCATTTAAATTTTTGTATTTTCCAAAATTAATTATCTTAGTGATTTAGTATTTATAAAATTTAAGGATATTTTAAATGACTTGACCCATAAAATTATTTTAAAAGGTTTCCCTGGTCATGGTGGACCTTCCAAAATTTTCTCGGGATTTTATAACCATTATGTTAATTTCCATGATTATTTTAAAGAAATAATGTGAAATAACTTTAAAAATGTGGGTCTGTGTATAGGAAGCTCCACTGACTTTGGAAAAATTAGAGAATACTTCCCCTGACAGAGGCTACAACATGCTAAAATTCCAAGCCAAGGTGATGTGCCATCATGCATGGAAAATCAAATGATTCAAAACAATGTTTAATTAATTAAAAATAAAATATGCATAACTTGGTTTTGAAATTTATTCCACATTATTTTCCTTTTTTCATTGAGCAAAAGGGTATTTTTATTTTATTTTTGTGATTTTTCTACACAAAGTTATGAATTTTCTAAGTTAAGGGTATTTAAATAAATAAGAAAAAGCCCTATTTATCTATTTAAACAACGTGTGCTGACTAGATCCTAGGCAGCTCCGAAGGCATGCGTGGCGCGCTCTGGTTGGATGCCGCCAACCACCTAGCTGCTGACTCGACCCGCGGTTTATGTCCCGAAGCGCTGTCCGGCTTGATCTCCCCCGTCCATTTGATACACGCTAGATCAAACGGCTCCCCGTCATCGTCCCCGATAGAATGATCATGTGCCCGTCCACACTAAAACCCTAAGATCTCGGCCTAGACTCAACCAAATCACTTTGGGTTTGATCCTATGGACTCGTCTAAGTGAGGCGAACACATCCATATGGTTAAGATGCCATGAAATCAAGCTTAAGTAAATTGAAAATAAAAATAAGCTCGGGAGAAGGAGAAGTTTTATACCTTTGCTTAGAGATGGGAGGCTTCAATCAGAGCTGCTCGGCACGTTCGTTGGGGTCAAAGGACACTAGGGATTGAGTCTCTGGTCTTGGTGTAAGGTCCAGGTATGAATTCCACCAAGCTCAATTTCAGGTGTTGGTCTAGAGCTATGGTAGAGGCTCTGTGGAAGGGGGATTTGATGGGGCTTTAGCTTATTTCACTCTTTTGAAGGTGTGGGCACAAGCAATTTGAAATTTGGTGAAGTGGGAAGGTGTATTGGGTTCTGTCCTGGTTTTCGGCAGGGTTTCAAGCTCAAAATTGAGCTCCCATAATGGGAATGGGTGAGGGAAAATGGTTGGAATGCACTGAGGGAATCTTAGGGACTCTGTGTGAAGTTTAGAGAGGTCTGTCTAAGAAAATTTCAGCACTTTGTTAAACGGCCATAGGGGTGGCCTTTTATAAAAATAGGGCTATGGTGGTTGTCGTGGTCAATTAGAAGGTGTAATGTGGTGCTTAGGTGGAGGGCAGAGGAGCTCCATAGTTTGATTGATTTGGATGAGCCAGCCTCTAGGTTTGATTCGGGTGAGGTGCCATGGGAGTGGCTCTCAATTTTGGGCTTTTTCGGCCACTAGGATGGCCGGCCTTCCAGGGGGAGGAGGCTAGGAGCTCAGGGAACCCAGAGGAATCCATCACAACAATTTAATGCAAATGTGCTTGGATTTGGCAAAGATATCTTAAGCATGTGCATTTTTGGAAATAAGATCCCTTAATTTAGGGGACCTTTGGTCCATGGCTTGATTTAGGTGATTTCATGGTGTTTGTACTGGTCACTAAGTTAAAATAATGGTTGTGGTGGAGTTAATTTGGTGGCATTAGGGTGGTTAGGTCACATTTAGTGCATGGGTCCAGGTGGGTGCAAATGACCAAAACTTGGGTTTGGGCAAGGTTATCCATGTCAATTAGCCCAAATAATTGTTTCATTTGGTGTAGATGATCATAAGGAACAACTTTGTTGAAGGATGGAAGTGGTTTTGAGCTCAATTGGAGGGTCAATTTGAGGGAACTTTGAACTTTAATCCATTTGGTCATGTTGGGCTAGGCTTGGGTCTATGTTGAGTTAGCCTTGAGCTAAGTTCAAATTGATTATTTTAAATGGTAAATAGGGACCTCATGAATAGTTTCTAACATGAATTGGATGCCAATTTGGAGGTTAAGGCAATCAATTAGGTGAAATTTGGGGACTTAGCCAATTTGGGGCTAAATTTGGGAATTTTGGATTTAGGCCAAAATCAAATGGATTTGAGGCTTCACCAAGGTCAATTGATGGTTGATTTTGATGTATAGTAATGTTATAAAGATTTTTAGATATTAATTTAGGCCAATTGACTAGGCTATGAGTTCAATTTGGTGAGATTAGGTCATATGGTCAAAATTGGGGTTTTGACTCAAATCAAAATTGGGTTCAAATAATGGACCAATTGAGCTTATATTTGGTTTAGTTTGGTCATACAAAAAGTGAATTTGAGTTTATGATTGAAATTGGGCTTAATTGAGACCCGATTGATGGACATTTGAGTTGGATTTGGGGAAATTTGGGTCTTTAAAGAGCCATTTGGGGATTTTGGTTAAATATGGTCAAATTGGCCAAATTGGGTCATATGGTAGTTGAGAGAAATGAAATTGGGAATATTTATGATTCATTGGAATTTCTGGGAATTTTTGGAATTTTTGGGATTTTTGAGCTATGGAGGGGTAATTTGGTAATTTGGAGGTGTTTTAGGGGTAAAAGGCCAAGATGGGTATTTTGGTAGATTTGAGGTAGCAAACATCACCAATAAGCCATGGACCAATGGAAACCCCATTTTAGGTCCTCTACATAGTGGTCTTAGCCAAACCATACCCCTAGGGTTAGTAGGTTTAGAGGACCATCTACATGAGTATCCCGAAAGATCAAGGGATCTAGGTTAGAAATTCTGGGTTTAGGGTAGTGAGTGATTGTGAATGCAGATAAGTGTAGTGAGTGCCTTAGCTCCAGACCAACACCTAGGGTCAACCTTAAGGTCCAGCAATCCTAAGGTCCAACAATCCTAAGCCAGCAATCTCCACCTACTAAGTATTTAGAGGTTGAGAGCAATATGTAGAACTTGAAGTTGAGTGGAGAAAAGTTAGGAATTTCTAGTGGTGAGGGTTCCATGTCTAGCTTTCTAGGAATAGTCAACAGGAAAATTCCTATGGCTAGACCCTAGTCTATTAAAGAGGAAAAACTAAACCTCAACCAAAAATGAGGTCAACACTCATTTTGTCAGTATAAAGGGGAATCAATATTCGAAGCTTGAGAAAGATTTAAGGAACTCCTAAGAAAGTGTCCACACCATGCTCTGCCCGATTGGTTAATCATTCAAACTTTTTAAAATGGGTTAGTAGGATCCCTTAGGTCAACAATTGACGCTATCGCTGGTGGATTATTAATGTCAAAACCATTTGATGAAGCATATGTGTTAATTGAAGTAATGGCTACAATTGAATTTCAATGGCCCTCTGTAAGGGAAAATCTTAAAATGTTAGTGAGTGTTCATGATACAGATGCAATTGCAATTCTTGCATCTCAGGTTACTGCAATATCAAGGAAGTTTGACCAATTTGGAATGAACCTACCTCAATTTACTCTAGTAAGTGAGGAAAGTTCATTAGGACATATGATTGATTCTAACTTATTATATGAGACCTTAAATACCATAAGCAACCCGTATTCTAACTTTTACAACCTAGGTTGGAAGGCCCATCCAAATTTTAACTAGTATTATACTATTGGGGGTGGAAATCAACAATGGTTCATGCAAATCCTAATGGAAGTTGGAATAATCAGGGGAACACAAACTATAGACCTTCATATCCACCAGACTCTAACAATGATCAGCAATATGAGGATAATAAGATATTTATAGAAGAAGTGGTATTACAAATTAGAAACGAGTTGTAAGGTCAAAATGCTACAATTAGGAACATAGAGAATCAACTGGGACAAATTGCTAATTCACTTAGTAATACATCCCAAGTAACAATTCCTAGCAACACTGAGATCAACCCTAAAGAGAAAAATGATGAACAAATTGAAGCTGTCAAATTAAGAGGTGGAAGAATGATAGATGATGTGGTTAGAAAAAAGAAAGAAGTTGTGAGAGAAACAAAGGAAACTAAAAGACCTGAAGAACATGTTTCTAAGGATCTTGAAAAATTAATATCTCCAACTAAAATTAATTTAGAAAGACCACCACCTCCATTTCCTCAAAGACTTAGACAATATGAGTTAGATAAACAATTTTCAAAGTTTTGGGAAGTATTTAGGAAGTTAACGATAAATTTTCCTTTCACTGAAGCTTTGGAAAAAATGTCAAGTTATTTAGGATCGAGCATTAATGTGATGCCTCTATTAATATTTAGAAGGTTAGGTTTATCCAAAATTTCTCCCACTACTGTAACTCTTCAGTTAATTGATCGGTCTATCTTTTATCCAAAAGGGGTTATAGAAGATGTGCTTGTTAAAGTGGATAAATTTATTTTCCTATGGACTTTATTGTATTAGATATGGAGGAAGATAAAGAAAATCCAATTATTTTGGGGAGACCTTTTCTTATTACTGGACAAGCTATGATAGATGCACAAAAAGGAGAGTTGACTATGAATATTAATGAAGCCACTTTTGATGTTTTAAAGACTATAAAATATCCAGCTAAGAGAAAAGATGACGATTATTTTTGGGTTGATGAAATAGATTATCTAAGTAAAGACCATTTCCAAGAATGTTTTGAGAGTAAGTTAACATATGAGTTTGAAATGAACTTTCATGATGAGTTGAAAATGTTGTTTAAAGAAGAATGTATGTATGTTCAGGAGAGGTGCAAAATGAGGCACATTACCGAAAAATAGTAAATTTTTAATTCCATCTGTTGAAAAATCTCATGAACTTAAGATGAATGCACCCCATACAATTTTAAGGCCTACCTATTTAAGGAATTCATCTACACCACTAGTTTTTATATCTTTAGATTCGACTTAATCACAAGAAGAACCTCAATTGAGTGATGAAATCAGTAATATATCTCCTAAGAAAGAGTTATTCAAAATCACTGAATGGTATATTTTGTGTTATACATACAAAATGAATGAGATTTTGATACTGGAGCAACCAGAGTAAACATTGGATACATCGAGTTGTCGATGTTAGACCAAGCACTTCGTGGGAGTTAACCCATGGTTATCTTTATTATCTGTTTAGTGTGATTATTTTTATGTTGGATTGGATAATAGTGAGATGTTGGACTTTGGTCCGTGTTTGATGTGTAAGAGTGGATTGGATTAATGTTGTGAGGTAATTCCTTCGTTATGAGTAGATTTGTATATGATTTCTGGTAGTAGTATGTTGATGAGTTTGTTACGACTTTGTTCTCAATAGCAGCTGAGCATTACCTTGAAGCATTTAGAGTTTGGACTTGGACCACTCCATTTCAACTCTAATACTTTCTTTATCTGAATTTGTCTTCTATGAGTAAGGTCATGAACTTACTAAGTGAACAACATCTCGATGAAATGCACTATAGTGTGTATAACTTAGACTTAGAGTAACCCTGAAATTGGCAACACATGAGGGAATTATAGTCCATTGATGATAACCATGGAAATGTTTATAATACACCCACATTATCAGTGTATTTTCTTTCATTAAAATTGAAAGTAAGGAGGGGAAATGTGAGTAGAAGGGAGATTGAAGTAACCTCAGTTATTATTTGTTTATGAATTTGTGAGTCTATGTATTTGAGTTTTTGTGTCTATATTTGTGATTCAAGTTGAATGAGTCCTTGGAGATGACAAAACTTATCTTAATATTTTAAACATGTTAGCATCCAGCAATTCCTTTATAAAGTTTAAAACGTGTTTTTGTTTAATCTTTAGTTTGTACTTGTTCTACTATTTAAAATTCCTTTATAGTGTTATGTCAAGCATGTTTAGGCTAGAATTACATTCTACTGCAATGTTCTACCATGCGTTACTTGTTGATATTTTTGTAGGATGTGTAGTACATTGTAAAAGTCATCTTTCTCTGCCGCATATTTTTGTACTTCATTATTACACATGTTTGAGCTTAATTTTTTTTGGGGGGGGGGAAGAAAAATGTTTCAAATTTAAACCTTACTTCTTTTCAAAAGTGCTACAAATAAATGTGTATTATATTTCTAATGATCATTGTTATGTGGAGTCACCTTAAGGATGTTATAATTTTAAATATAAAAATGGAGTAGGAAAATCTAGTTGATATTTTTGTTTAAAAGGGTGAACCTAGAGTCAAGGATGGTTATTGGAGAGCTTGGGAAAATGTATAACTATCTTTAGTAAGAAAAATTGTATTTTTTTAAAAAATTAAGGATTCTTAGAATTTTTATTTTCAAACATTTAAGGCTCTTTTAGAAAGTATTTTTAAAAAATAAGTATCTATATCTTTTCAAGTGAAGGAAAGTAATAACTTTCTAACTTTATAGGATGATAGTGGAATTCAAAATTATTTAAGTACTTCTCCATATATAGTAAACCTCACATATATAAAAAAAGAAAAATAATAATGGATCAAAAAGATCCTGAAAAAGAAAAGAAAAAGCAAAAAAAGAAGGTGAAGAGAAGCTTAAGGAGAGGTCCTAATAAAAAATTTGTCTCACTTGAGTCTTTTTAGAGTAAAGAACTTAGAATAATCCTAAGCTTACTTTTTATATTTATATAAGTAAAAACTATTTGTAAGACAATTCTTAAGTCTTGAAAGTAAAGTTCATAGGATCCGAAGTTTGAAAAATCTACATATATTTTTGAATTAGATAGGAAAACAAATTCTCGAGTTTGATGATAAATATTTTAGCCCCTGGGCTAGTCTCATTCACTAGAAGTTCTTCTAATTTGAAAAATCACATTTTTAGAAAAAAAATTTAGCAATTCCAATGGATGACCCATTAACTCTAATCTACATAAATTATTTTAAGAATGTAGTATTACTTCAAGACAAGAAATGTTTAAGTTTGAGGGATTTTGATTTGCCTAAATATGTACCACTTTTTAAGTTTTATTTTATAATGATATTGCATATTAAAGGTATATTTTCTTGTGTTTTTAGTTGTAGGTACATAAAAGATGTACCAAAACGGAGCAAAAAAGAAAAAAAATGGTCCAAAACGGAGCAAACCGAACCAAATAGGGTCGAATCAGGGTACACCAGAGCCATGGGGACCAAAACTTGGCACATAAGTGCTTGTGCCTAGTGCTTAAGCACCCAAATATGGCACTTAGGTGCCACCCAGATAGAAACGGTTTCCAACATATCTTAAGCGCCCAAAAATTGGCGCTTAGGCACCAAAAATGGTTTCCAACATATCTTCTAGAATATACATCAAATTTGGATAATTTTTGATGCGTTGCTTTGTGCATATCTTAGGGAATTCATTGGAAATGATAAAAGAGACTTTATATAAGAATTTGGGGCAATTATATGGAGTTTTGAATAGGCACTTCAGGCACCATTTGGAAGATTCAATGAATATGGACAGTTTTGAAGAGACACTTAAGAATATCTTGGGAAATTATAAAAAAGGCTTGAAAATGTTTTTAAAATAACTCTTGGACTTTTGAAATAATTGGAAGAGGACAAGAAGTTTTGGAGAAGAAGAAGAAGGCTTGGGAGTGAGCCCGAAGTGGAGCGGCAAGGTGAGAGAGAAAGAGAGTGAGAGAGAGAGAGTGAGAGATTTTTTATTTTATTTTCACTTTGTTCTTAGAGTGGATTGTAAAGAGATTGTTTTGATTTCCATAAGAGATAAGTATTTTTATTGTATTTTGATTTGAATTTAGTACTTTGTTTGTATGGTTTCAAAGTTTAGTTCAATGAAAAGTTCTTGTTGTTTCTTCATGTGTAGTGAGTAGTTTTCTTCCCTCTTCCCTCTTATAATGAATTAGTATGCATACGTAGTATATAGAATTGAGTAGAGTGAGAATATATTGTGATGATTTTATTTTATTCTTCATTTACATGTTAAATTGATCAACTTACATGTTAAAATCTATTATGAGAACATGTAAGATCCAGGATGATATTGTCTCAATCAACTGTGGTAGATTCATATGAGATTGTATGGATGATAATGTAGTCCATATGGTTGAGTGCAAATAATAAGAAAATAGTCTTTAATGGGTGTAGAATTAGAGGACTTTAGAGTGATAGGCTAAAGCCCCATAATTTGGTCTATTGTTTTAGGTTTTAGTGCGAGTTGTTAGCCTCCAGGTGGAGGGATAAGAGGGAACTCTAGAGTGAGAGCTAATATCTTCCCTGCGTAGTCCATCTTCAAAACTATTTAAACTTTATATTAACCAATTTTTTTATAGCATCTCTAGTAAGGGTAAACAATATAATTACTCTTATTTGTCACAATCTCTCTCATTACTTGTTTTACTTTTACACATGTCAATAATTTCATTGCATGAGGAAGAGTAATTTTAATATATTAAACCCCACTTTCTGATTTTCACTAAGTATTTTAGTTTAGGATTATAAGTATTATTGTAGTGATAATTTTAGGATATATTCAAAACCAAACCTTTTATCGACCTTCCAATCTAGGGTGTGTTATTCTAAACTAGAACTTCTCTTGAAAGCTACCGTGATTAACCTTGATCTCTGTGAGATATATATTTGGGGCTTAATCAGAAAGTCCTATATTACTTGATAACGATCTGTATATTTGCGTAGAATCCCTACAAATAAAATTAAAATCTTACTTTGCTTGGGATCAAGTTTGGGATCAAGTTTTTGGTGTCATTAGTGAAGATTAAATCTTCAAGTAGTGGTGTCAACTTCATAAATCCCTACATATAAAAAAATATTGGGATCACATTGCCAGAATTTTCTATTGAGTAAGCCATAAAACTAATTACTCTTATGATGTTTATAGGTGAGTTCCTTAGAACATCTAGATTTGGTGAGTGTTGATAAGGTGCAGAAATTAATTGAATTTTATTTTAATGCGACACCAATCAAGATCTCATTATTCATTCATCCTGACATAATTGGTTTTCGTTCTAATTTATCAAGATATATAGTTAACCTATTTAAACTTGAAATTACTTGTCAGCAATTATGAGCTGCACCATCCAAAAATCTTAGTACACCGGGAGATTAATTATTATTGTTTAAATTGTCTAAGATTGAGGGTGGTTTTGATATCTTTTATTTATTTTATTACGAAAAAGTTTTTTTAGTTAAATAAGTTTGAACTTTCTTTTATTTTTGATTTTTATGAAATTATGTTAATTTTATTTAAATTTCTATTAAAGTTTGTTGAATTTTTAAATTAAACCTCTTTATGTGCTTTCTAAAAGAAGATATCAAGATTTAATGTCATTAAAATTTATAAAACCCAACAAATCATTAAGAAAAGTGAATATGGTTCTTATAAACTCACATGTATAGTTTCTAAGGAATCATGATTATTTATTGATTTTTTATTAATTATGTTTTCAGCAATTTTATGATTTTTATGCTTTTAAATATTTTGATTTAAATGATTTCAAAATGATGTAAAATTATTTATATAGTTTCATATTAAATTAAAATACTTTCTATAAAAAATTTGTGAATTTTTAAATTTAATTTGATTATTAGAATTATTTCAAAATTTGGGTTATTTGCATTCAAAAATTCATAATAGATCAAAATGACCTCCAATATACTTAAAATCTTATTCAGGTGTTTAGAATAGGATTCTAAGCAACCTCAAAATTTATAAAGTAATTTTGAGTTCATTCCAAAATTTTTTTTATGAATTATTGAATTTATTAATGAATTTGTTAATGAAAAATTATGAAAAATTAGTAAACTGAAAGGATTTTTTATCCTTTTTCCTTTCTCTTAATCCAATTCACTTGTGGGTGAAGACTTCACTTCGTTTAGAGTTCTATAGAAAAAGTTGTTCAATTTTTCATGAAGTAGGGAATACTTGTAAATATTTTATTTACACCTCAACCATTTTTATTCATGTAGGAAATAAATTTCAATAGTTTCCTCTTTAATCAATCAAAAATTTGATTTAGTTGATTGGATTCCATCACTTCTTAATTCTTTCTTTTAATAAGTGAAAAGGTAATAGGGTTGCTTTCACAAATTCGAGAAAACATACAAATATACCCTAAAACCAACTTTTACTTTTCAAATTTTTAAAGTGTTTTGTTGTTTATATTCCAATTAAGATTTTCATTTTATGTTTTGGTGATTTTGAATTATATATAGTTCACTTTCTAATTCTTAAAATAATAAGGTTAATTTTGCAATTTTTAAGAAAAATGACAAAACTATCACGGAAACTATCAAAGTTTAATATATTTGTGTTAAATAATGTATTAAAAACTCTTTATATGGATATAATTTCATTTTCAATATTTATTAGTTCCATTTGTTGAATTAAATGTAAAGAAAGGTAATTATGTTGTTTTTTTAGAAACTACATTTTTACTCTTAATAAATTTTAGAATTAAGCTTCTTACTGAATTTCTCATCTTTATAACTTCTTCATATTTATTAAAGTCCAAATTTTAGTAACTTCATCAAATTATATTATGTTTAAATGAATTAAAGTTAAAGAAAAGATCAATTCATTTTGCGCTTTATTCTCCAATTCTCTACTACTTCTCAACTTGACTACTTTAACTTCCTCTTTGTTTTTTTATTTAATATTAACTTCAATGTTACTAAGAAGTGCTCCTAGAGGCTTATTGCTAAATGAGTCAGTAATTTGTCCTAGTTGCTTATTAATACTTCTTATTATAGGACTTTGACTTTGTAATTGATTCTCCACCTGTAACACCACTTCTTTTATAGACAACTTTTTCTCTTTAAATTGTTGTTTATTTGTAAAGCTAGGAGAATAAGAAGGTCCATATTTAGTACAAACCTGGTGTTTCAGTTTCCTAATGGGTTTGCTTGATTGTTCTCCAGTACCTGATTTCCACCACCTAAATTATTATTTCAGTTAAAGTTAGGGTAGTTTTTCCAACTTGGGTTATAATAGTTAGAATATGGGTTATTGGGTCTATTTTTAATTGCATTTAAAGTCTAAAGTGATAGTTGAGAATCAATCATTTTTACCAAAGAATTTTCTTCAATCACATAAGGTGTTTGAGAAAATTTCATTCCAAATTCATCTAACTTCTTAGATATCGCAGCAACTTAAGATGTCAAAATAGAAATTGCATCAATATAATGAACACTGAATATTTTTTTAGGATTTACCCTTTTAGAGGTCATTGAAAGATGTTAGTAGCAATCTCTTCTATTAATTCATAAGGTCCTTCAAATAGTTTAAACATTAATAAACCTCTAGTAGTATCATCAATAATAAATCTAAGCAATCCTAATAACACATTACAAAATGCTTGAATAATTAACCAATCTGGCAAAGCATGATGTGGAAACTTTCTAAGGAGTTTTTTAAATTGTTCCCGCTCTTCATATATTGACTCACCTTCATACTGAGTTAAGAGGTAATATTATTTCCAAGGTTAACAAATTTTGAAGGTGGAAAATACTTAGCTATAGATTTATTTGCTAAATCTCCCTAAGTTGTGATAAATACAAATATTAATAAGTGTAACCACATCTTCGCTTTATCCCTTAAGAAAAAAATGAAAATTCTAAGTCTAACAGCGTCATTTGATACATTATCATACTTAAATGTAGCACACTGTTCTAGAAAACTAGCATGGTATAAGTTTGGATCTTTATATGGTGTTTTCTCAAACTGATTATTTTGTACCCTTTGGATTATAACAGGTTTTATTTCAAATGAGTTAGCTACTATAACAGGGGTTTGTATGCTTAAATGAATTTCATTTATTGCGTGATTTGCATAGTTCTTTAAAGGTCTTTGTACGTGATGTTCATTTGCAACAGTTTGATTATTATTGTTATTATGTGACGTGTTAGTCATTTCTTAGAAATTGTGAAGCTCTTTTCATTTTCTAATATTCTTTATGGTTTGTTCTAACTCAGAATCATAAAGTACTAAATCTTCAGATCCTAAACTACACACGCCAAAGTAAAGTTCAGAAAATAAAATAAAATAAACACTAAAAAATAAAAAATATATATTAATTTTTACTTTTTTGATTTTTTTATTTTTTTGGGTTTTTTATTTTTTTTAATTTATATATTTTAAAGAAATAAACGAGTACTTATAAAGAAAAAAAAAACTTCATTGTAATTCTCCTAAAATAAGTTTAGTTCAAATAAAATTTCTAAGTAAAAAAAGTTTCATTTGCTTCCTTCATTCTCAGGCAACGATGCAAAAAACTTGACTCGACGCGCTATTACGCAGTGATTTAGTTTCCAAGGGATAGCCAAAAACTTGACCCAATTTACTTTAGCAGCTAGTGTGCACAATAGATATGTTATAGAATTTAGAATATGATTTATAGTTTACACACCATTGGTACAACACAAGTATATGTATCATTTTAAGTAATACAAGATTTTCTTTTAAAACTCCAGTATTGATCCCACAAGGAAGGTGAAACTTTTTTTATCCAAAAATTTTTATGACTTATGAAACTTTACTTAAATTCCAGACAATTGTCTAAGAAATATGGTATCAACTTTAGCTGTAAAAGAAAGTTACTAAATTCCTACTAATTCTATTTCAAAGCTAAAAGTTTCTAAACTAGTTTTATGAAGAAGATTTCAAATTATATGAAATTTCTTTCCCTTTGCAAAGAGATCATAATCATTGTAGAAATCAATTGTTTAATGATTAAAATATAGTTTTTTGCCAAATTAGAGCATACATATTCCGTACCCTCTTCGGAGTGCATAAAGATCATCGGCTAATCTAAAGTTAAGTTTTTAAATCTCAGGTTATACAGGATAGGTTCTAGCCTCTCACCCCTAGATTACCTATTATGCCCTCTTTGTAGGACTAACTGATTCTTACTTTCAAAACTCTAGATCAAATTGGATAGCCTGTCAACCTAGAATCAACAATTTATGCCCATGAAAACTTATCTCCTTATCTATTTTCACTAACCCATGGATTACCTTTTCA
This sequence comes from Phalaenopsis aphrodite, assembly GCA_003013225.1. Lineage (NCBI taxonomy): Eukaryota > Viridiplantae > Streptophyta > Magnoliopsida > Asparagales > Orchidaceae > Phalaenopsis > Phalaenopsis aphrodite. The sequence goes on from NEWO01000831.1 coordinate 83,364, forward strand.
CCCAAAAGATTAATTTGATTCAAATAAGTTGAGGAACACATAGGCCTCCCACGTAATTATGGATTCACAACAAATTTCAACATTCTAATTAGCCAGATTGAATTTGTATATGAAGTACAAAGTAATGAATCATCACAAGTATGAAATGAGAAAAATCTTAAAAAATTCTAATCCTACACATTATTTCTTCTTATTGCAAGGAGAAAGATAAAGGAAATTACTCAAGCATCATGGGGATAACACAAAAAAATATGATTTATATTAAAATCCAATCTTACACAGTAAAACAAAACTCAAACAAAAATACAAAGTACTTATCTGAGACTTCTCCCTAAGCAAATTCTTTGAAGTTCTTTTGATGACTTCTTGATCTTCTTAGACACACAATAACACACACAAAAAGACTCTCACTCAAAACTCACATAAAACACGCACACAATAGAGCCTCAAGTGCCCCCCTCAAACTCTTCACAACCAACTAAGCCCTTTAAAGTCCCACCTTCAACTAGCTAGTCTTTTCTTTAAATAAAGCTCTTAAAATCACCAAAAGTCACCTCAAGCACTCCTTCAAAATACTTCCAAATTTATTACAAAAAAAAAATTCAAATCATTTTTGGCACATAATTGCCAACCTTCTAAAAGCATATTTTAACTACGTGACGCCTAAGCGCAAGGTCACCATTTTCTCCATTGTTGCATTTGACTCTTTTTTGCTCCATTTTTTACCCTTTTGCTCTTAAACTCCATCAAATGTAAATGAAATAAAAAACACACAAAATACATTCCTACTACGGAGTCTTATGATCAAAACTCTAGACCAAATTGATAAGTAAATCTAGTTTGTCACCATAAAAACATCAATTCTACGCCCATCAAAACTTATCTCCCTATCTATTTACACTCCCCTCAAGTGATCACAATGGCCTGCCCAAGATGAAATGTAGTACTCACTAGTTGGGAGAAATCATAGCTCTTTCGGGTCATTATGTTTCACAACCGATTTTAATCTCACAAGTGATCATTTTGCAAAGTCAATTAAGAGCCGGTGAAAATACCATCACATTAATAAAATAAGAGAACATCTAAGCAAATATAAATTCTTGAACACGCATCTATTTCATTGCAAAAAGAAAAGTAAAATGAAGATAATGATAAAGGCTGTAAAAGGATTGATAGAATTAAGTAATAAATTATGTGCCAACAAGGAACATATGTTTACCTACCCTCTTTAGAGTGTATATGTAAGCTTTGTATTATATTAGTTTTATGCAACTATCTATCACCTAGAAGCATCTAATAGAAATGAATCTTTAGATTATATTTCCTTACAAGTTGCATTGCCGCCTAAACTATTTTACTAGCTAATCGGTCAATTTGAGTGCACTCAAGTTGCAAGATCACTACTCTCCCGAGTCTTAGTTTTACTTACGACAGATTTTAACATAATTTGTTGCCACTTAAGTTATGTCAATGAAGAAAAAGAGATATTAATCATCACATTAAAATAAAAATAATTCTATCATAAAATAAATTTTCCTACACATACCACTACTTCATATTAAAAGAAAAGAGTAAGGAAACTTACTTACAAAACATGGATAAAACACAACAGAAAAATTCATTTAAGTCAAAGAAAGTCCACCAAAAAGTGTTTACAATAATTACAAGGAAATGAAGAACACAATAATTAACTTTGTCCTCTAAAAGAAAGATGAAAAACCTCTCTAACAAAGTCTCCTTATGATCCATGCGCCGCTCATGCTTCCTTACTCACATCTCTCAAAATCCCTCATCAATCTCTCCAGAAAATGGAGAAATCTACGTCTGCATAAACTAACGCCAAACTTCTCCTAAACACTTCCTAATTACTTCTCTAGACTCCCATAATTACTTGTCATGAGAGGCGCTAAGCCTCTCTATTTAAAGAGAAGAATAAACCCCTCCTTTCTCTAAGAGACACATCTCCTCATCCAGAAAACACACCCTTTCACTCTAAGAGACACGTCTTTTCAGTCAAAATCCACTCCAAATGTCTATATTCATTTAACCACTCTAAGAGGCGTACAAGGCGTCCAAAAACTTCCAAAACGTCCAAAATGGCCCAGAATCAACCAAAAATCATCGAGAAACTGTCTGGGGTGCTATAGCGCTTGAATCGGTGCTATAGCACCTATATCTGGCGCTATAGTAGCTCTATAGTTCCACCCTGTGGGCAGCTCCACCGTTCCACCTCGTTTTGCTCTGTTTCAACTCTGTTTCGCCCCAAACTGATACATCTAAAAAATAAGCATGAAAATAAGCTTAGTTTAAAGTGTAATTTACTTCAAAAACAAGTGATAAATGTAAGTTAGCTTAAACATAAAAAGACATCGACATGTGCTAGGTCAAAATTTTCTTCCTTGCTTAATTTGGCTATAATTTGTACCGTTTTTGCTTCATTTTCTCTAAAACTCCATTTCTTGTACATGAAACCAAAAACATGAAAAATATCTTTCTTTAAAGTGTAATATTATAAAAAATGTACTTAAAATGATCGTGAAATGTACACTAAAAACAATTAATTTTAAGGAGAATCCACATGGATTAGTGTAGGAGAAGAAAAAGCTCCGTGGGAAATAGAAAGAGCAAAAAACAGGAATGCAGGGTTGAAAGAGGGGTATGCTCATAAAAATCTTGAGAATAAAAGCGGGTCGTGGGGTCGATCCCACAGCCTGCTTTTCTCTGCGGTATTGTCACCACGAGTGGAAAGTCAACCTAATCGATGAAATGTTGCAGTCCCTGAAGCGACGCGCTAGAAAAGCCGCCCGAAACTGGGTCCGAGTCTTTGCGAACGATTTGATGTTATCTGTCCAAGTTCATTATAGACTTGACAATCCACACTAAAGCATGTTGCTCGTTTGGAGATGGAGATTTGTGTTGATTGTCTGAGGCTTTGGAATTCAAATGAAAATTTTGGATGCGACCTTTGGAGTAGTTTTGTTGACCCTTTCCTTTCTACATATGCACAACTATGTGATGATCCAGCGTGTATCAGTGGGGAGATTTATTTTCTCACATTAATAAAAGAGAGTAAAGATCCTCAAGCGCAATTGGGTGCAACTTAGATCAGACTGTTGTTCTAAATGTTTGATAGAATACAAGAAGGCCTTTGACAGTATATAGTATAATATTTTCACCTAAAAGTTTATCATATATTACTAGATATCACTTTATTCTCTAAAATAAATTTCTATTATTCATTAAAAAATATTTTTTTGGGAGTTTTAAAAAAAATATTTTACTTCTAAAAAGTCAATAACAATAATTTTTTGATATGATGTTAAGGGGCCATTTAAGATTCACTTTTATATCTTTATTTTATAATTTTTGTTTTATTTTCTTTAATATCTTACTTAAAATAAAGTATGATATGTTTATTTATTATTAAAGCACTCTAAAAAAAATTAGTTGTTTTCGAGTATTTTTAAAAATAAACAAAATTAATTTTTAAAATAAATAAAATCCTGATGTAAAAAAAACAACTTTTTAAATAAAAACAATAATAAAAAACCCAAAATGAATCAAACGATCTTAATTTTTTTAGTGTAATACAAAAAAAATATGAAAGTCTAAGTATTTAATATGTACATATGTAAGATTTCTGTGGTAGGTATGTAATGTCTTCTGTTGAAGTTTTAATTTTGATTGTGACATCCTCAATTGAACTTTATCTTCCAAAAATCAAAGTGCAACTTTGTTTGATAGTAGATAAACATTAAGATGATTCATTCCGACTGAACTTATCAAAAACCAATAGAGTTCCACCTCAACAAAATTAGTTTGGACTCTTCAGTCAATTCAATAAGCCATGTCATGTATTTACAAGAGACCAAAATATTGACCTTGTTTACCAGTTTTCGTCCATTTAATGATTTACGCTCTCTTTTGAGCCATGTAAGCAGCCATACTTGAGAACTAATTATTATTGTATTTATGATTTATTTGTAATTAGAGCTAATTTGATCTTTTGACTTTATTTACTTGTATGCTTAAATCCTTTTCTATACAAGAAACTTGAGGCCCTTAAGAGAGTCAGATGTTGAGAAGTGCACAAGCTTGGCCTTTTGCTTTCTTCCCATCCCGTGCTAATGAAGGGCCCATTTGGGTCGGCTTATTGGGGTGCGGCAGCGTTTTGAAAACGCCGCTACACCGTTTGGAAAAAGCGTTTGCCCGGCGTTTAGGCACCACACCTGCGTCCGCGTTCGCGTTTTGAAAAACCGATTGTATAAGGGTAGCAGAGAGAATGTTGTAGTTTTCTCTCTTGAAATTCATAGCTATGTAACCTTACGCAATTGCATAATAAAACATGTTCGGCGTCTTACTGTGGATGTAGGTCTTTGACTGAACCCCATAATTCTTTTGTGTCCTTATTTTTTATTTTTTTCAGCAATATGAATTTTCTAAGCAATTTAAAAACACTGTGATAATGTTGTGTGTATCGGGTAACTGTTCAACCAAACATGGGCAGAATGGTCATTTATTCAACAACAGCTCCCAGTAAGCTGTTCTGAATAAGTTGTCTTAAACAGCAAGCCAACTTATTCTGATAATCGGCAGATTATCAGATTATCAGATTATCAGATTATCAGAATAATCTGCTTATCAACAGATTATAAATAATCAATAGTTGCCTCAAACAAACCTGAAATCTTTCTCCGTATAGATGTAGGTGAATTAACTTAACCCGTGAATTTCCTCAATTCCGCCTTTTTTTGCATAACAATTATGACAAATAAAAAAGTTGTGAATTGATGCGAATAATTCAAATCGTGCGTCATCATTGAAAAGATGGACAATTTTATGTAAATTTTACTTAAGAACTCGTTCAATATTATTATGTTATAAATAATTTAAATTAAATTCGTGCCGAAGCAAATGAACAAATATATTTAAATCAAATCAAACAAAAAAAATGCTATTCACAAATTATTTCGAAGCTAACATGAAATAAATGAATTATTGTGTATCATACATATAATATGGTAAATTCAAGATCACCTAGTTGAAAAATTAATTTTTTAATTTAAGATTTTACATATCATTTTAGTGAATTTAAATATGATCATATGCACATTATCTATATAAAATCTTACATCAAGGGTCTCTTACTGGAATAATTAAACTCTTACTTAAGATGAATTTCTTATTTTTATTTTTATTTTTATTTTTAGAATTATTTTTTTTATTTTTTAGTTTTTAAGAGAATGGTGAGATCAGGCACTTTGATCCTACGAAATCACTCACCGTAAGGCAAGTGAGCTCACTAAAATGATAATCCTTGAAGAGATTATAAAACATTTTATTAACGAAAATAAAAGGGAAAAAATAAGAAGAAAAAAACAAAGATGCTCCTTCCCGGGAGCTCTGTGCAATACAAAATGTACATGAAAATCAGAAACACAGACATCCTTCTACTCGTTAAAATTCATGAACCCGATGTCCCACTCCTTCGGAATTAGCAACCACAGCGAGCGACTGCGACTCGAGCCTTAGAAATCGCTGCTGCTTCGCAATAAAATCCTCTATTGTTCGCCGAAACTCCTCCGCGTCCAAATGTTCAGCCCCCACTCCATCATCCGCACCGACAACTTCTCTTTCGCGCGCCACTCCTGACCACACTTTTTCGCCTTTCCGGAAGCACTCACTCTCCGCTCGCCGAAGCTTTGCTTCCTCACGCCCCCGCTCGAATTTCTCCGACCACCCCCGCCGGTATGCGCGATTCTGCACGCATGCTGTCTTCTTCTCCGCTGCCGCGCTTCCGAAAATCAACGGCGGCGAGTACGACATCTCCCCGCAAAAGTTGCCGATTCCGGTTCCGGTTCCGGTGGAGCCCGATTCGGATGAAAAGTGGCCGGTTTTAAGCAGGACGAGGACGATAGCGTTGCATAAAAGGAAGATGAAGCTGGGGCTGGTAAGAAATGCGGCCGTGTGGCGAATGAATTCGCCGGAGTTTCGAGCGGCGGCTGGGATTTGAATCGACGCGTGAGAGAGGAGGATGAGGGCGGCGGCGGCTTCGATGCACCGTAGGAGCTTTCCGAGCTGCCGGAGAAGTCGAAATCGCCTCGTTGCGATCCCCTCGAGCTTCATAGCGGTCATGTCGGGGATACGTTTTCGAAAGTGAGCGGAGGAGCTGTGCAGAGCTAAATCTTGCGATGTCGACTTGGAGAACGATTTTATAGCCTCGGAATGGTTCAATTTCAAAACCAAATTGGACACTAGTAGGAATATTGTGACTACAATTGATGTAATTGTTTTAAGAGTTTGTTTTAATATTTTTATTTGTTAATTCGTGATTAATTTTTAGAGAGAAATTCTAAAATTTCTTATAAGATTTTGATTGAATGATAAATTGAAATGTTNTTATTTGAAGAAGTGGAAAAATACAAGTCTTGGTGTTTTACAATGCAACACAACACCAAATTTATACTAACTAAGACATACCGAAACGAAAAAAGAAACGTACACAATAAAGGCAAGAAAATTAAGAGCCATCAATTCGCGCCTATTTGAATTGATTACACATATTTGAATTTTGAATTTGAATTTAAGATTCAAATTCAAAATTAGTGATATTGTCATATCTCCTATATTTAAATTCAAAATTAATGCTATTATCATATCTTCTATATTTGTTCCACTAATCAACTCATGTATATTATGAAGCCACTAATTGTGTAATCAATTCAAATTACCAATTCAAGATTATTCTCACAATCTCCCCCGTAAGCTTGATTTGGTTCGAAGTTGTTTACGCCAAGTAGCTCTCGCATTTTCGCAAATTTAACTCTTGCTAGAGCCTTGGTGAGAATATCTGCACGTTGCTCTCCGGTGCTTATGAATTCCACGACGATCTGTCGATTCTCAACACACTCACGAATAAAGTGGAAGCGAGTGTCGATGTGCTTGCTGCGTCCATGAAACACTGGGTTCTTTATCAATGCTATTGCAGATTTGTTGTCGACGTAGAGAGTTACTGGTTTTGCCTCGTTTCCAGTAACCTCGCTCAACAAACTTCTCAGCCACAATGCCTGGCATGATGCCGCAGTGGCTGCCATGAACTCTGCCTCACAGGATGATAGAGAAACAGTTCACTGCTTTTGAGATTGCCAAGTGATTAGATTCCCGTTGAGATAAAATACCATCCCTTCAGTGCTTTTCCTGTCGTTTATATCACCGGCTAGATCACTGTCAGTAAAATTGATGAGTTCTTCAGCTCCTTGTCCTCTTTTGTACTGAATCCCGTAGCTCATTGTTCCCTTTATGTAACGAAGAATATGCTTCACCGTCTGCTGGTGTAAAGTGGTAGGCTACTCCATGTAACGACTCACCATGCCAACTGCGTATGAGATATCGGGTCGAGTATGGGTCAGGTACCTGAGACACCCAATGACACGCCTATACTTAGTTGGATTCACAACGATTACTTCCGCATCCCTTCCGAGTTGCAACTTTGCTTCCATTGGATACTTGCTCGGGTTGCAATCTACCATTTCGAACTGCTCCAACTCCTTCTTTGCGTAAGCCGATTGCTTCACTGTGATGTGGTCTTTCTTTTGGTCTACCTCGATATCGAGGTAGTATGAGAGCAACCCAAGATCACTCATCTTGAACTCCTTCATCATTTGCTTCTTGAATATCTCAATACCATCAATGCTGGATCCCGTTACAATCAAATCGTCAACGTACATGCCGACAATGAGTACTTCTATTCTGTGATTCCTCGTGTACATAGCCTGCTCTTGAGGACACTTCACGAAGCCTAGACCCATCATTCTCTTGTTAAGGCAAGTGTTCCACGCTCTTGGTGCTTGGCGTAGTCCGTAGAGGGCTTTGGATAGCTTATACACCTTGTGCTCTTCATTCTTCTCAATGAATCCTTCAGGTTGGGTGACGTAGACTTCTTCTTCAATATCACCATTGAGAAACGCCGACTTGACGTCCAAGTGGTGGATCTCCCACCCACGAAGAGCTACGAGGGCAAGAATTAACCTGAC